>JAOXOE010029201.1:0-14843 GCA_028565055.1 Phoeniculus purpureus
GGTGTCAGGAGGATGGAGCCAGGCTCTGCTCAGTGTCATCTAATGATAGGACAAGGGGCAATGGGTGTGAGCTGGAAGAGAGGAGGTTCCCCATCAGTATGAGAAGGAACTTCTTCACAATGAGGGTGACAGAGCACTAGGAGGGGCTGCCATGGGGGGTTGTGGAGTCTCCTTCTCTAGAGACATTTAAAACCCTCCTGGATATGTTCCTGTTTGACTTGGTCTAGGTGATCCTGCTGTAGTGGGAGGATTGGACTAGATGATCTTTTGAGGCCCCTTCTCTGAAATAATTTTGCATGTTATAAAACTAAGCCAGTTAACAACAGTTTTAATGCTCAGCATTTTGTAAGTAAGCTCAGTAACTGCAGATCGTATCAGCTAGAGCAGAAAATGCATAAAATACATTTTAAAGTAAAGAAAAAGATATAGTATGGAAATGAGTGTACTTCATTCACCTTTTGTCACGTACAGTAAATACCAGATGCTTACTTATCACTTTCATCTTTTGAGATTGCATAGTTGCTTTATATATATTTAGTTTGCTGCCATTTTAAGAGGAATTTTTACAGAAGGTGTACTGAATTTGTAAAAATATTCAGTGTGTCTGCTATGGCTGTGTCCTAGCAGGTTGTTGTGGTCAGACTTTGGGACAGAAAATTGAGCTAAAAGCCGTGGGTTTTTTGCGTAACACTGAGATTACATTTTGTGTTCTGGGTAGGCTGAAAAAATTACGAGCAAGTCCCTTATTTATGCTGATCGTAATCAGTTGATTCAATGAATATAGTAGTACGCAGTTTAGTTAAATAATGAGTATATTAACATTACTGATCTCACTCCTTTGTTCCCCACAGAATAAGGCGACAATCTACACGTCTGAAATAGTGGCACAGACAACTAAAGAATAACTTCAATTGTTGGAACTTTTAAAAAATGAAATTTAGTCCTAATTGCACTTTTCAGCTTTTATTTCTTTCCTGCAAATAAGAATTTTATAGTCTGGGGGAGAAGCTGACTGCAACAGCAGTTGTTCAAGGTATGTGTGGGAAGATGTGAATTAACTGAAAACCTTTTCATTTAAAGGTATTAGAAAGAAATTTGGATTGCTTTGCTTTTTCTTGCTTTCAAAATGTTAAGCCAAAATAAGGCTACAGGAATTGTGGAAAAAGAAAAAAAGGAAGTATATAACCCTGGAGCGTTAGGAACAGACATTTTTCCAGTCAACCAAATGGCACATCTTTAAAAACTGTGACTGTACCCAAAGATGTCTGACATCTTGCTGCTACAAAAGGGGTGGTCTTTGAACTTGTGTAAAAGTTACCTTTAAACAGCCTCTAATTATTACTAATTTGGATTTTAAAATGTATTTTAATAACTAAGGCCCGTATTTTTTTGCTTTCAGTAGTCATTTAATAGAGTTGTGTTGTTTAGACTTGCTTCTGTCATTGATACGCTGTTTAAAACTAAGCCACTAGGAATTCTTGATGATCCTACAATATGGTACAGTGCGTAGTTCTCCGTTCATAGGGCACTATCCTTTGAGAGACTTAAGAAGTTGATAACCAGCAAGTGCCACAGAGATGATGGAGTGAAACATCTTGATGAGGACAGGCTGAAGGGAGCTGGGTCTCTTGAGCTTGGAAAAAAGGCAACTGAGGGGTGACCTCACTAATGTTTATAAATATGTGAAGGGTGGGTGTCAGGAGGATGGAGCCAGGCTCTGCTCAGTGACATCCAATCATAGGACAAGGGGCAATGGCTGTGAGCTGGAACAGAGGAGGTTCCACATCAGTATAAGAAGGAACTTCTTCACAGTGAGGGTGACAGAGCCCTGGCAGGGGCTGCCCAGGGGGGCTTGTGGAGTCTCCATCCCTGGAGATATTTAAAACCCACCAGGATATGTTCCTGTGTGACTTGGTCTAGGTGATCCTACAGTGGCAGGGGGATTGGATTAGATAATCTTTTGAGGTCCCTTCCAGTTCCTAATGTTCTGTGATTGTGTGAAGTGCCAGCAGTTGTTAAGGCTGAAGCGAGATTACCAGGGCTGCTACATCGCAATTCCATTTAAAAAACAGGATTCCTTCCTTTGTTTCTGCAATTTGACCCCAAACAGAAGCTTTGCACTTAATTATTTTGTTGCTGTGTAGTTCCTTAATGATACCCAGGGTAAATATGTTGATTTCTCCCAACACCCAGAACTCCATGCAGCCTTTCCCCGGAAGCTTCATTGCATGGTAGAGTTTGTTTAGTTGATGCTTGACTTTTCGTAACTTACTTTGTAATGCAAAGTTTTGTTCAGTATAACTTGTAAAGCGGGTATTGATTCTGTGGATTTAAAATGAGGAAAACCTTTAACGCTGACCTAAAGCTATATATTAGCCATTACGATCAGAGTGCATCTGATCTGAAATTCGTACAAATTCATTGTGTAATGTGGATGGAAGGTACATTGAGTTTTGTACTGTGATGGGAAACATACACAGAGACTGGACAAGCCCTCACCATAAGATTAGTGTATAGAAGACTGAGTAGCAGGAAGAATACCCAGAGCAAAACTTAAACCTTGAATATCTGTCTATCTATCTGCTTCAGATTTTGGAAGTTACTTATATTTTTAGCTAGTACTTCACTGTAGATTCTGAGCAAACCATTCCATATACACCTTTACCTTGGGACTTAAAGACTGTGACTAACCCCCATGACAACACTGCTATACTGAGGACACCCTAAAAGGCCTTACAAATGTACATCATACCAGGAACATGACTGTGCTTCATCAAGTTCAATAGCTCACTGTGGTTAGTTGAAACTTTAGATTTCTTGCCTGAGGCAACTTGTGATTTTTTTTTTTTTCTTGCAATTTCAAGCTGAGATTTTGCAGCTCTGCAAACAGATAGAAGCAGTTCAGAGCTTCTGACTTTTAGGTTTCGTGCTCTTCCTCCTCTTTCTCTTCACTTTTGTCTGTTGCCCTGAAAATGTGGTGGAGAGAGAGAGAGAGAGAATGGTACCTCAAGGATCAGTGGAAGGAAAGTTTCATCTGAATTCCATTGTTCGCTGAAATGGAGTTCTCCCCTTGTTCATGGCCACAGGAATCAGCATTCTGGAAGCTGAGGACTGGCATGGAAGCATGTGAAACAGAGAACTGGACTTTAAAACGCCTGCTGTCACTGAGGGACATGTGCATGAAGGGAATGGACTACATGTTTCCACAAGGCACAGGAACTTCTGGGAGTCTCTTCCGTTTGAGAAGCTGGAGATGGCAGTTTAGCTCAGCTATGTAAGATCATGTGCTATACCTTCATATGTTTTTAATGTGAGATTTTTCTGTGGGTGAATTAAATATGTAGTCTTGTTTCTTCCAAATCGAGTTAGTTTCTTTTTTGTTTGCAGTTTGTAAGTAGTTTCTGAACCCTCCTTGTTTTGTTTCTGTTTCACACTATTAGCACATTAAACTAATTGGTTAATTGAATCTCCGGGTTGAACCCGTGACATTCTCATTTAGAAAGTTTTTACATTTCCTGTCAGCTTAGTTGTGTGACTTTTTTGTTAGTTATTTTTAGGCTTGGTCTTCAGCACTTCATGTGTGTAGGAAATGTCTAATCTGGTAGTACAAGTGAAGAGGTCAGAGGCTCAAAGACCTCTTTATCAGGGTTCACTGTAGCTGCTTTTACTGTCTATGCCTGAGGCACTCAAAAAAAGTAAGCTTCCATGATTTTTGCATCTCCTCAGTTGTTGTGTAGGAAGCTCACTCATTCTATTTCCTACTCTAAGAGAATCACAGAACATTAGGGGTTGGAAGGGACCTCTAAAGATCATCTAGTCCAATCCCCCTGCCAGAGCACAAAATAACCTTTCTCCTTCCATCACCTTCTTCATCAGTCCACAGGAAAGACTAATATAATTTGTTGGAAATGCCCCAAAGAGATATTCTTGACTTAACTTTAAAGACTTCATCTCCCTTAGACACCAGTGAAGCACAGAGAAATAAATGTATACACATACATGTTACTTTTGGGTAGGAGAAAGACTGTAGACTCATCTCAAAAGGATCTTTCATATACTGTCAGCCTTAACTGATTGCAAAAATGAAACAACTCAAGCACCAAAAATTCAGTTAATCTATGTAGTTTTCTT
This sequence comes from Phoeniculus purpureus, assembly GCA_028565055.1. Classification (NCBI taxonomy): domain Eukaryota; kingdom Metazoa; phylum Chordata; class Aves; order Bucerotiformes; family Phoeniculidae; genus Phoeniculus; species Phoeniculus purpureus. The sequence goes on from JAOXOE010029201.1 coordinate 4,132, forward strand.
ATGAGCGCATTTTGGTACCGCTTAACTGTTTAGAAATGTTCAAATCTAGACCTCATTTCTGAGCATAAAGCTAGTTGCTGCCTTTAACAGACTTGATTCTTTCTCGGCTCACTGGTCTTTTTTTCCTCCTTCTCATTTTGGTTGTTTTTACAGGCAGATTGTCTCCTTGCCTTGCTGCTGTGCTTACTGTTTTTCATTGGTTGAATAGTGGGTTTGAGCCTTGTCTCAGAAAAGCTAAATTCTAGTCGCTGACGTGAGCTGCAGGTGTATAGACTCATGTATCTGGGGCTTAGGATAGACAGGTCATAAGCCTCTTCAGAACAGCTCTGTGCAAGGGACATGAGCTGTTCAGATCATAAGGATCAGAAAGTCGTCTAAATCCATTGCTGAGACTTTGTAAAGCATCCAGGCGTGTCTGGCAGTAGACGTGGAGCATGGCAGGTATGGTGTCAAGTGTTTCTTTTCATGTTGGGGGTGGGGAAGCAGTCTTCAACAGTTATTTGGATTTTTTTTTCCCCAGACATACATAATGGATATAGTAAAGAATAGAACATTTTACTTTAAAGCTTAAAACAAAGCCTGCTTCGTGTTGTTGCAGCTTCTGAGCATTGAAAGAGTAATGTATGGCATACACCTGCATGGTGCAGATACAGATTTCTTACTGAGTTTTCCATAGATATAATGATCTCAGGAAGATAATCACAGAACATTAAGGATTGGAAAGGACCTCAAAAGATCGTCTAGTCCAACTCCCCTGCCACAGCGGGATCATCTAGATCAAGTCTCAGAGGAACACACCCAAAGAACATTAATAAAACCACACATACAGAGAAAGTCAAATTGTTCCAAGTTATTTAAAGTAGTCTTTGGCCAAACAGGATGGAGAAAAAGCTGTGGTGTAAGTACTGTACTCCATAATACTGGAATTCTTAAAGCAGATACCACCACTCCTGCACTGCTGCTGTTCAGTTCTTTGTGTCCATTGACCAAGCTTGCTGCTTTTTCTTGAGGTTTGTAGGGAAAAAAGAAATTTAGAGTAGTTGACATGATAGTCACTATTTCACAAAAGTGCTCAAGTCTTAGTGTAACCTGCAAATTGTCAGGTATTTGACGAGATTACCCAGCATCCTTGTAAATTTTGCAAATCTTGTTGTATACATAATGTAAAATAGTTCACTAAAACAAGCAAAAGAGAGCTTCATTTATTTCACTGAAGTCTATCAGATCAAAAAAATGCTTTAGTAAACCCAGAACAGTGTAACTGACATGGCTGTGCTGCTCTCTAAACCCAAAATTGGAATCACAGAACATTAGGGATTGGAAGGGACCTCAAAAGATCATCCAGTCCAATCCCCCTGCCAAGCTGCATTAAAGAGTGATGCAGGGAACAACAGAGAACATGGTAGATATATCTGGGGCCTCAAAGGCTGTGTCCACACAGCACATAGATGATCGTTTGTATTTTCACTCTCCAGTCTCAGTGAGTAGTTCAAAAGTGAGGCATCAGTCATGGTTTGGAGGGGGGAAGTAGAGTGGCTCTCCGTGGAGTAATTTAAAGTGTGGCACGAAACTGATAGGTACCCACCCCTGCAAAGTGGGAGGTCCCTAAGCAGTCTGATCCTACTGGTTGGTTATTCTAATGGGTACCACTTCACACTGAATTTTTTCTTAACCAGTAAGAGTTCATACCTAAAGAACTACAGTGATTGCAGTCTTTAGGGGAAAAAAAAATATGGCAAATATATTGAAAGTACATTCAAGAGGTTACTCTCTCATTCTAATGCCTCTAAGCTTTTTGCTCTGTCATTGGTTGATCCTGTTGATCAGATCTGAAACAAGATTAAGCAGTTGATGTAGTTAATATGCTAGTGGACCAAAACAACTTATAAAGTCACAGGCGAAAACAAAGACTGTCTGGATTTGGGGAAAACAAAACACATTTAATTCACACATATAAAAGCCCCAACGTGAAATCACATGTTCTTACATAACTAGGCCGAGCTCTTACCTCCATCCCCTCAGGGTAGAGAAACTTCCAGCAGTTCTTTTCCTTGTGGAATCATGAAATCCATGTTCTAGTCCTTGCATGCACTCCTCAGTGTCAGCAGTTTGTTTAAGGGCTGGTTCCCTGATCCATGTGCATCCAAGCCAGTCCTCTATTTCAGTGCATCAGTTCTCATGGGCCACAGATGGAGGGGTGACACTCTCCATTTCAGTAAACAATGGATTGCAGATGAACCCTTCTTCCACTGGTCTCCAGGGTTACAAATTCCCACTCAGTGTCTCCACTGAGCACATTCTAAAGGACAAGATGACTACCATACCCAGCTTCCAGTGACATGTGCCTCTTCTTCAAAGATCAGACAAGACTCTCCCAAGATAAAACAGAAGACTCCAATTTAGTAGTGACTTTTTTTATTTCTCTGTACTTGCTTCTTTGCAGATATGCCAGTTGGCCAGGCTGAAGCTAAGGGAGAGCTTCAAATTCAAAGCTGCTTTTGCACAGTTGCCATAGCACCTCTCCATCCCTCAGGCTAAGAGCCACCAAATTCAGACTACAGCACAGTCTTACTGCTTATTTCTGCAATTAATGACGAGCACCCAGTACTGTGGGTGGAGTTTAGCTTGATCTCAGTGGTGCAGCAGGTAATGCTGAAATGTCATTTCCAACGAGCATTAAATATTGAAAGCACAAAAATAGCCTCTCTTGGCAAGTCTTAAGTTTCCATAAGCAGCAGCTGGTATACAAGGCAGGGCTAGGCACCTATAAACACCTCTGTTTCTCAGCTGCATATCTCTACCACCTGAAAGCCAGTTGTCCTCTGATTAGAGGTGGAGGAAGTGGGTGTGCCTTCCATTAGCAAAGACAAAGTCGTATTGCTAGAGACTTTTTTTCTTTGTGTGACACTTCATCTTAGCACCACTTGTCTGCACTGACTGCAAACAGTGCTTTGGGAGACAGACTGTCTAAAAAACACTGTAGAATGTCAACGGTGGTATTTGTGGTGCTAAACAGGATTTGGTGAGGTGCGGGGAGATAGCTGGGAACCCGTGTCTTCAAGTTACTCTCATTTGAGCACTGGTTTCAAAAAGTCAGCCTCAATGGCTGATGTGGACATGTGTGATAAATGTTAGTCATTCTCCCTTGGTTGATTGCAGCTGTAGAGCAAGGAGCAAGGCAACTGTGAGTTCTGAAAGACAAGACTAGACAACAAAAACAGTAATTAGTAATGAGGTGAGAAACAAACACAAGGTTTTTAAACTGTTCTTGCCGTGGAATTTTGTGAGCTAACTTCTGGGCATCCTCCTCAGTACAGCAACATGCTTGGGGCAGCGTTAACAGTAGTAGCAGGGCCGGAAAGGCCAGGAGCAAAGGCTACTAACTTTCTGTCCGGTATTTCTGAGATGTGATCTTCCCACTGACTTTGCCACCATAGTTGACAGTGTAGACTTCCTAGACTTAGGAAGGCTTATGTATCAAAATAATGCAGTACATGTGGGCCCTATAACAGTTCAGACATCCACCTGTGTGTTGGTGCTATCCTGCAGTCACCACAAGACAACAGCTCCCTAATTACTTGCTCCTCCAAGAACAAGACGGGTGCTGCCACATTGGTGATCATAAGATAATAACATTTCATCAGGAAGAAAACTCTCCCCTTAGAAGTCTGTCCCTTGTGTACTGTGGTGGTTTGTACTTTAAAGGCAAAGTCTAGTACATTTTCACATGCTGTGATTAACTCCATGAGCTGCATACAAGGATCAGAGAACAAAGCCAGTAGTGCTGCTGACTGGTACATCCTGCATCATTGCAAGCCACATAAAATCAATGCCATTTCTGGCACTTTTAAGTGTCTTAAAATTCCATGGGGCATGTAACTGAATTGAACATATAATGAGACAGCATCGGCTTCCTGGAGAGTTCTACAATTTGGTTAGAAGTAGTCATCACTACAGAGAGTTTGGAGGACAAGCTGCAAACAATTAGATCAGAATTTACATCATAAATCTTGCCTTGTTCAACTCAAGTGGGAGTGTCTACAAATCAGGTTAATATAATTTAACAGTACAGTAGTTAAGCAACAAAAAGGATCATAATTGGTAACATTATCTGAGAAGCCAGAACAACCCTGCTTACAGCTGCCAGATAAGATCTGACTCATCTAAGATATTTTACAGCAACCATATGTTGGGCATGTCTATGTCACCTATTACAGAAAAGAATTACAACATTTTCTAATCAGGATTTGCCACTGAGCAGGATTTCCCGTAAACGTCTCAGGATAACACTTGCAGTATAGTCAGGAGAAAGCCTCTTGCAGATGCTTCAGATTTGTTAATGTAACAAGTAGAATAAATGGCTGCAGGTCCATGGCTAGTACTGATTCAGCAAGGCTGGCTGTAGTTCAAGGGTAGGTATGTTACTTTGGCAGCTGACATGTTAAAACATCACTTAGGGGTTCTGTGTTGGGAGGTAACTTGAGAATATCTATGCTTCTTGTGCAAAAAACCTGACTCTTTCAAACTGAAGAGACAGTCTCAAAGCAGGAACAACCATGCAATGCATTAAAAACACTTCACCGAGATGGTGTGAGCAAAGTTGTACTGGTGTAGTACATTTACCTGCCTAGCCAGAAGAGAGATACAAGTTCATAGCAGTAGGGGAGAGACAGATTAATAATTCATTAACTATCAATATATTACAGTCTTGATAACAATGCAATAATCATTGCATTTGAACAAAGGCAGAGGCTGTTGTAAACCCTATTGGCTGTTGACTTTTGAGCAAGTTTTAAATGCAGTCCACTTTTACAGACACTTTAAGTCTACACCCCTCTGCAGTCTGACTTTAGTCCTTCTCACACAGACTGGTTAAATGCCCATCAGCCATAACTACCCCAAGGCTTTTGCTGAAGTGTCCAGGCAGCCTAAAGGAGTAATATCACAGAATCACGGAACATTAGGGATTGGAAGGCACCTCAAAAGATCCAGCCCGCCTCCAGAGCAGGACCACCTAGACCAAGTCACACAGGAACGTACCCATGGAGGATGACTTTGCAGTGCCAACACACCTTCTTTAGTTTTGCTGCTGAAAGCTCTGATGACAAAGCTGATATTGATGCAGACAAGAGCAAACTGTTGTCATGGTAATTATATACATTGTTTAGGAATTGCAATCTCTCATCTTTGTAGAAGCAGCCATTCAGTTACGAGTTTTTTGAATATATTCTGTTTATGAACTGTAAGTTTTCACTAAATAAAAAGCAAAGGAGGTATTTTTGCTGCCTATTACAAAAGTTTGCAGCTAGACATGTTATAAAATGTTGCTTCTCTAACACAATTTCTCCAAAGGGAATTTGAAAACTTGGAAAATAAGGAACTACATTAGCCGTCAACAGCTCTAGGTCAAACACATGTCATCTCTGCCAACTATTCATTTCCGAGATCCTCCCAAGCTCTGCTTTTTTGTACATTGAACATCTGATGCTTCTTGTTTTTTCTTCTATAACCACAGCTGTTCCCTCTTCAAAAAACTCCCAATCTCAAAATACTAAACTGACAAGCTCAGTGTCAAACCACACACACCAAGCAGCAAGCAGAGCTGAAGAAAAACAGAATCACATGTGAAGAAATCACACAAATTGTTTCCAGAGAATGAATCTGAAATGCTTTCAGTTCAGTGCAGGCATTGTTTCTGAAGAATGCAAATGCCATCTGATGCTTTTGGGGTTTGTGTCCACTTACTTGTACAAGCAGAAGTTGCTCTCTGAGAGCAAAGATTCATTTGAACAACTATATTGGTAAAACTAGTTTATCTCTGTGCTAAACTGTATCCTTGCTCTGGGACTAAGATGGGTCTCTGCCAAAGAGCAGCACAGATGTTGCTGTGCTGAATTACACAGTGCACTGAAGGAACATGTGGCTATGAGTGCCATGGAGCTTCTCTGCATGAAAGCCCCTATGCATTGTTAGCTGAGAGCACACCAGAGCACTAGGCAGGAGCCAAACAAACCTCGGAGGGTGAACGAGCAGGCCCGTGGCTATGGGTTTACTGTAGCAAGTCCCTGTATTACAGAAGGTTGTCTGAGCACAGGGAAATTAAGGGTTTGTCCAGGTCTTCACAGACGGGTTATAGGAAGACCCACAGCTTTTTCTGCTTGAGTGCCTATCTGCAAGCCATCCCTCCTCCCACTGCAGGGGTTGATGTGGGACAGGATTTGGTCCACAATGCTCTAGTACTAAAGTGCCAAGTATGTTGGCTTAGCAGTAATTATGAGAGTTATCTAAAAGGCCTCACGGTACTGTCCTGCAAAGAATGACCTGTATAAGCAGTAGAAGGGGTAACTTTCCTGCTCAGAAAAAACCCGTGTAAGATCAGCTAGCTAGTTAAACTGTCAAGCACACTTCACAGCACACTGTCCATTATCGCCACAGTTCAAAATGTGTCATAGCATTAAAAAAAAGTTAGCATTTAAAAGCGAAGCTACAAACATGTATTTAGCTCCCGCTCAATATGCAACTGTAAGATTATGCTGAGGTGCAAGTTTCACTGAAAGAAACATCCTTTTTTTCAGTTTGGTGATTCAAAGGTAAGACATTGACCTCCAATTCTGGTACTTGACTGCTGATCTCCTGTAAAGATCTGTCTAAGATTAGTGCTGGATTCTGAGTTCCATTTGTATTTTAAGGGTTTGAGTCAAAAGCTAGGTTTCATTTTTCCCGGTTCATCTCTATCTGATAACCTTGAATACAAGGGCGATGATGTCTGAAGCAAAGCTGATAAAGTCACCAGCACTAAGAAGCATGTGTTGAGCAGGTGGTGGGGTGGGGAGCACAACAGCACAGATACATATCTTGACATCCTTATTTCCTTTACAAATGAAGGAAGGAAGTTCCCTGCAGGTTAGCCCAAGAATATCTGCTCTTACAGCCCAAGACCTAGCTCAGTGCCATTTCCAAGAGCCAGAGGCTTTTAAAAATACTGAATTCCATAGTGCTCAGGTAATACTCCAAGTTTTTTTGTATCTAGTGCTACTCAAAGCCTTTTACTTTTTGTATCTGATCAGGGTTTTGGTTTTGCTGTTGTTGTGTGTATGGTTGGGCTCAGTGATCTGGCAGGTCCTTTCCAATCATGAACATTCTCTGATACTAAAAGTTCACAACTGGGTATCACAGCCATCAGAAGTACAGGGACTTCACTTTGTTCCTATCTCTCTCCCCTCCTCTTCCAAATCTTTCCTATTCATCCCAGCCCAGTGCCTGGGATTCTTTTCCACTTTACCCCTTCACTAATTGCAAGAGCTAATAGTCATTCTCCTGCCTGCTCCATGTCTGTCCTTGTAAAGATCCCACCCAACAGGCAGTTCTCACAGCAGGAGACCACTAGCAGCCACCTCTCTCCTTTCCTTGAAAGAGGCTCACACATGTCATTGGTTTGGTGTCCATTTACACAGGTGGCCATACAGCCCTTGCTGGACAGCTAAAGATACTATTACAACAGCACCTATAGATTACTATGAAACTTGTCTCTAAAGCAGATATGAATCACTTACAGCAGTACCACTGCACAGAGAATGATTAAGAATGTTTATGCAACTACTTTAATCAGAAGAGGTCTTCTTGGTTGAAAATGAAACCTCTGCAGGAAAGTCTTGGTTTTGATTAATTTCTTAACTTGAAAAAGGGTCCAAATTGTCAGTGTGTTTCACATCAGCATTTTTAAACACACAACTGAAAAAAATTTTAAGGGGAAAATTCAGTCACTTCACCTTGTTAGGTGGTTAAATTTAATTAGGATCAACTGGTATCCAGCCATTTTAAGACATTTTACACCATGAATTTTTTTGACTGCAAAAACTGCTATTTTCATGTCTTCTCAAGTTGTTTGTTATGAGGAGAAACTTTACTGTGCAGGTGACAAAGTCCTAGAACAGGCTGCCCAGAGAGGTTGTGGAATGGAGTCTCCTTCTCTGGAGATAATTTAAAACTGGCCTTGATGCAGCTCTTTTTTTTTATGTGCTCTAGGCAATCCTGCTTTAGCAGGGGGATTGGACTAGATCTCTAGAGGTCTCTATAGAGCACAGAAGAGAAGTACTGTCAGGACAGATTCTGAGATTCTCTACTCAGTACTGCTTCATTGCAGCCAGCTAATAATAAACTCACCAGGTTAACCCACAGGCTTTGAGCTGACTTTGGAGAGAACATGATGTGACCAGTACAGTGGACTATTCTAGGCTATATGAGAGAGAAAGCAGGAGGATACTGTCCTTTGCTGTGACACTGGATAGACTAGACCAATTAATATTGGGTTTTTAAGAGTCTTGCACAACTGGAATATTTCTGAAAGCAGCAATGAACTTCAGTATGTTTCTAGTAGTAAAAGATGAAAGAGGGTGTGAGAAGTTCCAAGGAAACCTAAGCCAAATGTTTCAACAGTAGTTCTGAGTTATTTTGGGACCGTGAAGGAAGAAGTAGATGCATTGGGGTTGTGTGTGGGTGGAAGCTGTTATCACAAACTAGTAAGGTTGCAAATCTTCTACCAAGCATATTTATTACAAATAAACCCTTGTATTACAGAGCAAAGAAAGAATAAGGGGGACGAAGATTAAGTGTATTGAAAACCAGCTTGCTGATAAGTCCAAGTAGAATCCAGTAGTAAATGGGTGACTGACTGCAAACAAAGATTGTGTTAGTTCTTGGCGAATGTTGCCTAGTAGGGTTGTTTTGAGGGTTTCGTTGGGGTTTCTATTTTGTTTCATTAGACCATCAATGCAGAGGCATTTATCAACAAGTGAATGTCAGCACAGCAGGCAAGACACATGCGGTGTGTGAGAGGAGACCACTTGTGCCGAACTTGCCTAGAACCCCTGACGAGCACTTGTTCAGACAGAGGAACAAGAAAGAGCCAGCAGCAGGTGCTGTGTGGAAACTTCAGTAGCACGAGAGAGAAAACAGCAGAGGTTTAGCAAAGAGAAGGAGGATGACAATCAAGGTTTGGTAGATAAGGAGGGAGCAGCAGATGAACTCAGAATGAGGAGGAGAACAGGATGCTGGAAAGAAGCTGCAACACTAGAATTAGCAGAAAACATTAGAGTGTTTGAAGCTGTAGGGTGGTAAGAAGGGTGTCAGTGTTACAGTGATCTGAATTGCAGTCACATAAGTAAGGGAACCCACCTAGGAGAAAAAGAAAAAAAAGCCAGTTCCTGCGGTAGGGTAAGTCTGCCTCTGAAGACAATGATGGTTATGAAGTCAGCCAGGACAACTAAATGTCCAGCATGTCCAGATGTTTAGCATCTGTTTATCAGTGTTATGCACCACTTATGTCTGTGCAGATATTCTTTACGTACAGTTGTAATTATAAATGGAAATACCACAAAATCAGCACAAGCGTCATAGACCTGTGAAACCATTGCAGAGCCAAGCCACGTTGCAGATGGTAAAAGAGTGTTGTGTGGGAGTTAACAATTTCCACATTAACGTTATTCAATCACAGTGGCCCATTTTCATAGAACTTGCTGAACTTCACAAAGTTTGCAAAGGTTAAGGTTTGACATTTGGAGACAGAATAGCTTAGCTTTGTATCCTCTAGTGAGAACTACAATGAGTAATCAATAATAGAAGAGAAACACAGACCCTTGCTTGATCCCTTTCCATGGTGGGAGGACTGCAAACATTCTTTTTTTTTGACACAAATGCTTATTCTGAGATCTTCATTACAAGAATTTCCAGCAAAATAGCCATAGGCAAGAAAGCACTTAATCTGACCATTACATTAGGCTTCCTGAAAACGCATGTAGGAGCAGCTGTGGGTGCAGGCACAAGAAACTGTCTTCAAACTTCTAATGAACTAAGAGAAGGATATCAACATGTAAGGTTGCATTGAGGCCCTATGTAAAGGGTAGCCCTGTAGCACATTAGGATTTCTTTCATTTTTTTATCTGGCCTGACTTCTATGTCTAATGCAAAGCCTGCCTCTGAGAATGAAACAGACTGAAACAGCATAGCGCCTCGTTCACAACAGCAGAATTCACAACTGCACTCAGAAATCACTGCTCTTCAGCTTCAGGTATTCATTCTGAACTGCTTACCTCCTTGAAAGTGGTATTCTTTCTAAAACATTTCTACAGGTCCCTAATCAAGCGCTTAGCTAACAAACTGCTGATGCACATCTGTGTTTTCCACAGTGCAAAGCAGATACAGCACAACATCCACAATGTTATTACTGTCAAAGAAACATCGTATCTGTCTTTGCACCACTTCTTAAAAAGAAGGTCACAATTCTAACAGGACTGGTGGAATAGTTCACCCCTGGTGCCTGAAAGCACCATCACTCAAGAGGACAATTTTCCCACCAAAAGATATGCATCCTCCATCATAATACACATAGGAGTCAGTTGTTGTCTTCTGAAATGGTTTCTATCACATTTCTCTGCAAATGTTCTGGTCCTTGCTTAATGCTGACAAAAGGGTGTCATATATCACAGTATCACAGTAATGATAATGTTGGAAAAGACCTTAGAGATCATCCAGTCCAACCTAAATCCAAGTAAACCAAGTAAACCTAACATCTAACATCTTGAACACCTCCAGCGACAGTGACTCAACCACCTCTGTGGGCAGCCCATTCCAAAACCAGATCACTCTTTCAGTGAAAAATCTTTTCCTAATATCAAGTCTAAACCTCCCCTGATGGAGCTTAAGACTATGACCTC
>JAOXOE010029202.1:0-14839 GCA_028565055.1 Phoeniculus purpureus
CATTAGGGATTGGAAGGGACCTCGAAAGATCATCTAGTCCAATCCCCCTGCCACAGCAGGATCACCTAGATCAAGTTCACAGGAACACGGCCAGGCAGGTTTTAACCATCTCCAGAGAAGGAGACTCCACAAATCCCTAGACAGCCCGTTCCAGTGCTCTGTCACCCTCGCTGTGAAGAAGTTCCTTCTCATATTGATGCAGAACCTCCTCTGTTCCAGCTTACACCCATTGCCCTTTGTCCTATCATTAGATGACACTGAGAAGAGCATGGCTCTGTGCTCTAGGCAGAGGGCAGGAGCAGGTAGGTCTTCATGTCTCATTATTTGTTCTCTCATAATTTGTTCATACAGTCCTCAAGCTCTATGTATCATGATTTTAATTGGGAATGGCAAACAAACGGGCTGAACATTCTTTGATGGTCAGAAGGCTGAACAGATATGCAGAAAATTAAAGTAAATAATTCAAAGGGTTTTTTCCTCTTCTAGTCTCTAAGGCAATGCTGAACAAGCTGTAAAATATGTAATAACTTGGTTTTAGAAATTTTGGATGTTTCTTCTTAGGTATGAAATGTATTCAAATGGAGAACTGAAAGCTTTCTCTCTGATAATTAACCGAGTAAGGGCACCGTTAGACTAGAAATGCATTCCCGTCAAATCTTCTACAGGCAGGTGACTGGCAGCTGATCTCTGTTGTGATTATTACTGAAAATGTACCAAAACTGGCAATCTTGATTTACCACTGTATCAACCCCCATATTAGACAACATGTGTGCAGGTATCTATGTGAATGGGGGCACAAAAAATCCGTAAAAAATAAATTCAAATCTTTCTGCAACCTGAGCTAAAATTTTTCATCTCGCTTTCTGGAAATACAGAAAGTAGGTCAGCACATATCCCAAAATAGCACATCAGCACTAAGAGAAAAAGTAGCATATTGGCATCTTTGGACTTTTTAGCTCATTTCTCTACAATGGGAATGAAGAATGAAAGTCTGTTCCTTATTCTACTATATAGGGGAACATGTACAAGAAAAAAACCCCACTTGTACTTAAAAAAGAGCACTCAAAGCAGTCACCTACATGGGAAAAATGCTATCTGTTTTAATCAAAGCAAAACAGCGTTGAGAGGAACCATTTAAGCTTTATCTAAATATAAGCAAGGGATACGCCAGGAAGTTTAGAATGTGTTCAAAATGTTGCTCTAGGTACATCTCACATCCTGCTCCTTGTACATCTTGTTCCTTGTACCACAACCTGTTTATCAAAATATTTACTTTGGAAATAACAGCATCCTTTCCGTGATTTGTTCATCTAGTCTTTTTTTTTTTTTAAATCCAAGTATTTACTGGTTCAATAAGAATTGCTGCCTGTTTTGTGGTACCTCTATTGCTGCGCACACCACTCAACAAAAATATTTAATACCAGATGCAGGTCTCCTATGTCTTGTTTTCCTTCCCCCTCCCCCCCCCTCCTTTTTTTAGAAGTAAAATGTACAAGCAAAACCCAAATTATTTAAACACTTGCACTTCTTAAAGCTATAAAGATTAATATTAGGATTAATACTGACAAAATCCATTCATGAAGTATTACATACCTTAACATGAGAGGAAAATAAAAAGCACTTAGGCATTATTAAATGACACTTACTGGCCCTAAAACATTGCTACCTTATTCAACTCAGTTTCAGTACCATTGGCTACAACATGATGAATGATGCTGATCTGTTCCCGATAACAGAGTTCAAGTTAGAACACAGAGATTTTTTAGTTAGGGAAAAACTGCATTGCTTCCCTCAAATTCAAAGTGTCAGTCTTCATTTGGATCTCTGCACTAGATTAAAAGGAATGTTTGAAAGGTACTGAACATTAGCAGCATGACCTTTTAAGTTCAGCGATTTTTATGTAACCAGCAGGAATCCCTAAGAATAACAGAACAAATCTATTTTTAGTTCTTCCTTTTCTGTTTGGCGCTTTTTAAAATTATTATTAGTTTTTCAACTACAGGTCTGTTGGTCTGTTTCATGTCAATTCTTAGTCACAAAGCTCTCATTTATTCCCCTGCATACTGTCAACCTATTTAAATATCTTATCCTCCAGCCTGTGAAGAACTGTAATCCATGTAATATATGTACATAGTTCAGGCAATTATAGAATTGGACTCTACCACACAGCCAGGATTAAGTCTCTCTTAAAAGGGAGATGAAAGTGGAGAACAATTTCCTTAACTTATAGCTGCCTGGATCTGTTCTTTCACTAAAACAAAATTATTTTCATGTCCTTTGAGGCCTCCACCTTGCAAAATTTTAAAACTCTAACCTAGTAAACAAAGTGTGTAATTAAACACGTTCCATTGCATTCCTAGATGACTGCCAGATAGCTTGTCACATGCCTTGGTGGGTCTAAACAGACAGTTTTAATTCATTAGCTCCACAAATGCCAAAGACATAGAACCGAGAAACCTCCATTTAGAGTTGGACAACCACAGTATTCAAATATCACCAGACCAAATATATCAAAGGGCACAAATTTATAGAGCAGCATTAAAATAAAGGAGAGAAAAGAAAGCAGTTACGTTTATGAGTAGGAACAGATACAATTCTCCCCTAGCATTCTCTTGCCAATGCCAGCAACATCATCTTCCAAAACCTGAAAGAACCCACAGAAAGGTAATAGGTCCCATGTTCATCAGACTTTAGTACTGCTAATTTTTCTGATATGCCACCAGTGAACTAAAAAACAACACTGTTCTAGTTAAATGGAACTAAAACAGTCCCTCCATGCCCTGGGATTTTGTTCTAAACTGTAAAAGAGATTTCACAAGAGCACATCGTGTCAGCTGGTCTCATCTCCCTTTTAGAAGATTAACCCCCATTAGTATGTTTGCATATTCATGTAATTCCAACTCTTGAGTTCAAGGACATTTACCAGACACCTGCCAATATGCCAGATTTCTATTCACTGGAGTAGGAAGCCTGCTCCTATGAGATAGTTTCTACTCAGAAGCCATTAGCTTAACTGCTGAGAGGTTGTATCTTCTTAAACTACTTTGTGAAGGAGAAGCACTAGTGTAATCAGCTTTCACAGTAGAAAGGTGAACTAGTTCAGAAGTGGTCAAATCTACTACTTTCTGAGTTTACTTAACTGGAACATAGGAGGTCCTAGAATTACAGTTGCAAGGTAGGCTAGGAAACGGCTCTCTCATTTCCCAGGTTAGAGCTTGTAATTACATATAGTTGTACTTTTCCAGACCAGAGGCATCACACATTCCCTCCTAGCTCACGTGGCGCAACGATACGTGCTCAATCTTGTGTCTAGAGCATTAATGACTATGCTCTAGACTCCTGTGGCTGCATTATTTTATATGGCTTTGACGTGCCCCTTACACCCTTTAGTAACCAACACAAACATTTCAGCATGTTCCAAAGGCACAACAGGTTTAAACCACACACGCTGCTGCTGCGATGCATCCTAGAGCCCTAGCACAAAATGAGTGCACAGACACAGCCATATGGATCCCTTTTCATGTCACCATGCATGTACACAGCCATGCTGCACAGAATGGCTTATCTTTAGGAACTGAATGTCACCATCATTGTAACGGTCGTATCACAGAATCACAGAACATTAGGGATTGGAAGGGAACTCAAAAGATCATCTAGTCCAATCCCCCCACCACAACACAATCACCTAGATCAAGTCACACAGGAACACGTCCAAGCGGATTTTAAATGTCTCCAGAGAAGCACAACCAGACCTGGGCAGCTCGTTCCAGTGCTTTGTCATCCTCATTGTGAAGAAATTTCTTCTCATATTGATGTGGAACCTCCTATGTCCCAGCTTACACCCAATGCCTCTTGTCCTACCATTAGATGACACTGAGCAGAGCCTGGCTCCATCCTCCTGACACCTGCCCTTTCCAAATTTATGAACATTAATTAGGTCACCTCTCAGTCTCTTTTTCTCCAAGCTCAAGAGACCCAGCTCCCTCAGCCTTTCCTCATCAGGGAGATGCTTCGCTCCCTTCATCATCTTTGTGGCTCTGTGCTGGACTCTCTCCAGCAGTTCTGTGTCCTTCTGGAACTGAGGGACCCAGAACTGGATACAATATTCCAGATGTGGTCTCACCAGGGCAGAGTAGAGGGGGAGGAGAACCCCGCCTTGATCTGCTAACCACCCCCCTTCTGATCCACCTCGGGATGCCACTGGCCTTCTTGGCCACAAGGACACATTGCTGGCTCATGGTCATCCTGCTGGCCACCAGGACCTGCAGGTCCCTTTCTCCTACACTGCTCTCCAAGAGGTCAGTCCCCAACCTCTTGCTGGTATCTGGGGTTGTTCTTGCCCAGATGCAAGCCTCTACACTTGCCACGTTTAAAATACATATGGCACATTTCAGATGCCTGTGCACTGCAGTATAAATACATCTACTTGTTCTGATCTGCACTGTCCTGTCTAAAAATGACTACACTAAAATAAAAACAGGTAATGAATTGTAAATGAATTGTAAATTGTCCCAATGTACTGAAAACCATCATCCCAAACTCTAAGAGCTGAAACAGATAATTCTATATTTAAGCAAACAAAAAGGACTTAAAAATGATGATCGTATTGAAAGTCTGTGCTTCGCCTCAGAGACTCACCAGTAATGCTCTTTAAAAGCAAAAGAAACTATTTCACTTTGTCAGTGGAGTAGAATTGTGAGCACTGTGGCAGCCAGTACTCCAGGAAAATTTCTGCTAACAACATAATTTGCTGTGACTCACAGCTGATTACAGGGTAAAACTAATTGACTCCAAGTAATCTTGTGACAGAAGGACTAACTACAGGTTAATAATGATAGGTTAAAACCCATTCAACCCTTTTGTAGTATGAAAACAAAGAGGTTTATTTGTTCACCACAAGGACACTGATGAACTTCTACTCATGTTACCATTTTCACCATGGTTTCTTGAGATATAAATGCATGACAGCAACTGCAGTTATTTCAGGTACTTAATTAGCACCCATGCAAAATGCTTATTCATGTGTTTTTCAAGTGTGCATCAGCATTTACAAAACCAAACACAGTCAACAGTTTTCTGTAAGGTATTTCAGTCTCAGGAAGGCTTTAACTAAACACTTGCGCAGCACTATGTTAGTTAAATCCCACAAGTTTCTTTGGCTCCTTGCAATGGTTTGCCAGCTTTCACTAACATTAAGACAGAGTCCATAAATACATATATATGCACAATCTTATGTCATGCATGATGGTCTTACTAAAGACTAAAGGTCTTTTGTAATTCATCTTTATATCCATTATATTCATAATTATATTAATAATTCATATATAGGTCTTTCTTTGTAAAGTCAGACTAAAGGTATTACTTTATAATTCACATTTAAAGGAAGGCCAGGAGAAACAAACCTGTGACATTGCCAAATATTTCAATTCATGCACACAATCCTTTTCAGTAAGGACTAAACATACATGAGCTACCAAAAGCCATTATGCATGATTTGTATTTTTCACCTATGCAAAAGACTTTTGACTATTTACTAAATAAAGACCAATAGTTGCTGCTTTATTCAATAAAGAAATGTATTCATGCATACAATTCCCTCTAAGTCTAACAGAAGAATCTCCCACAAACCCATAATAACTAGATAATTAATGCAAAGTCTTACCTTTCCCTGAAGCAACAGTTTTCAGTAGCAGTCTCTCTTAATGCTTTAATTTTGCAATGGAATTTTCATAAATAGTTTTCTAGCTCAGACAGAGATGGGTTAACTGCAAGAGGTCTGGATGCTATCCTGCTTGCTTCCTGGAGATCACTGTTCTGCATTGTGAGCCATCACAACTACCTAGGGAAAATAACAGTCATCTTAACCTTCAGTCACCTGGACAATGTGAAATATTACTGCTTCCAGATTAAACAAAAGATGAAACAAAATCCAAGTCTTAAAACATGACCTTAAAATTATATTTATCTGTCAAACTTTTCAAAATAGATGCTGTTAGAAGAATTACTTGAATTCCTGGTGAGAAAAATACCATGTTCTTGGATCGAAACAAGAAACAAGTAGGAAAACTACATACAGATCTTGTAATTTCTTTTAATTACAACTTATCTTTATAATGACAATATGAACTACCCCTTAGATTTATTTTTTTTTTAGATTTCTAGTCAGAAACTATAAGCAACAGTGAAAACTCAGTTATGGTCTAATTCCTTACGCCGAAGTAAACAGAGTGGTGTTTCTGGAAAATAAAAATGCTGAGACTAAGAATCTGCACTTGTGAGACCCCACCTGGAGTACTGGAATACTCCAGTTCTGGAGTCCCCAACATAAGAAGGACATACAGCTCCTGGAAGGTGTCCAGAGGAAAGCAACTCAAATGATTAGAGGGCTGGAGCACCTCCCCTGTAAGGACAGGCTTAGCAATTTGGGGTTGTTCAGCCTGGAGAAGAGGAGGTACCCATGTGACCATCTAGCCTCCAATATCTGAAGTGGGCTACAAGAAAGCTGGGATCGGGCTTTTTACACAGGTGCATAGTGAGAGGACAAGGGGAAATGATTATAAACTCTAAGAGGGGAGATTTAGGTTGCACAGGAGGAAGAAATTCTTTTCTGTGAGGGTGCTGAGATGATGGAACAGGTTGCCCAAGGAAGCTGTGGCTGCCCCATTCCTGAAAATGTTGAAGGCCAGGTTGGCTGGGGCCCTGAATGACCTTCCCTAGTGAAGGTGTCCCTGCCTCTGCACGGGGGTTGGCACTAGAGAATCTTTAAGGTCCCTTCCAACCGGGGCCATTCTGTGATTCTATGATTCTATTTGGGTACAACTGCAAGGTCCTTATTAAAACAGGAAATATTAAATTTCTCTTTGGTGCAACTACAGGCATCTGGCAGCCAATTTTTTAATTCAGTCTAATAACAGCCGCAGGGTCAGAATGAAAAGTTATTCAGCTGTAACTATTGAGATAAGCTGTGTAAGTTTCCTCTTGTGTTATATTGAAGCAGCATTAAGCCAGCATTGCACTATTTCCTTCTCTAGACTGGCTGGAATCTCAGCCCCCCGCAAATCCCAACACAAAGATGACTTTTGGACTGTAGGACTGTTCTTACTGTGCATCACATTTATATGCTGGAGTCCTTGGTCATGGAACCAAAGCTAGCATGGTGCTATTTGTCTCTGGTGTTCCTTCTTATGATCCCTGTACGATACCATGTCGCTGTCAGATTTCATCCTAGGTTTAATGCCATTTCAGTAAGCGGTCGTTGAAAAGAATCTGAGAGTTTTGAGCAGATTCTGACATGCACAAAAGCATCAGAGACTACCACCTGTGCTGTGTCTGTGATCAAAACTACAGGCAGCAAATGCAGGTACTTCACAGGGAAAGCCTTGTCCCATGATGGATTTGTGCAGAAGCCCATAATGCTGGATTATCAAATCCAACTTGAATTTTGTTTCTATGAGGATCTTAGAGTGCCTCTGTGGGCTTGGAGAGTAACGATGCTGTATAAATGCATGACAAAACTAAGACACCTTGTTTGCTAACTTGCGTATGCGATGCAGTTGCTCAGGACCTTGTTCAACTCCAACTGAAGATGTTGAGTACCTCCAAGTACACAGTCACAGCTTGTCTGGTCAACTGCAGTGTTGTCAAAGCAGCCTCTTGACCAGCGTATCTGAATCTGAATACTCCAGACTCACTCAGCGAACATGACAGTCCAACTCCAACAGCCCCAGGAACTGCTTGATAGAGCACTTAATTAATTAAAAGATCTGAGTTGATGTTAGCAAATGTTACTCAGTTTTCTGCTGCCTCATACGGCAGTGCTTTACAACCCTGTCTCCTCTCTCCACCCTTCTCTTAACAAGAGGAAACACCCTCACCAAGTCATCATGCAGTATTAAAGGGCTTACACATTTTTATTTCTCTTCAGAGCCTTTTTCCTTCTGGATAGCCCTTTGCAGCTGTTTTCCATAAAACCTCAATAGTAGTTCTGCCCATACTTTAAGAAGCACTACTGTAAGGCTGGATAATTCCCTTCTTGCATGTTTACGCAAGAGTTCAGGTTTCCTGAATGCTAAGAGAACTATCAAACTGTGGCAACTGAGTCAAAAGTCACTGACACAGAGAGTAGTCATGGCTCAGATCTGCTCCATCAAACTTGCTGCACATTTCGGTGCCTTTTCTGTATGCTAGAATCCAGATGCATTTGAAAGATAAGACCACATTGTTTTGATGCTTTTGGGTTTTGGGAAATGAGAAATGACAGCCAGCAGATCTGACAGGTTCCTGAAACTACTCTAGTTCCTCATCTCCCTGCTGAAAAGCCCATTAACGTCTGCAAGATGTCATCAGAGATGCACAAAATTTTTGGACAATTTAATTCATCACACATCACATCTCTGCAGCAATACGAGGCTGTATCTTAAAAGAATCACCTGGTGTTGCATATCTATGTGATAAATTGCACTTTCCGATGTGTGCTAGCCTGAAGTCACTACCCTTCCTCTCTGCAGGGAGGAGGGGGTGGTCAGGAAGAGGAAAGGAGTGTTTTCCATAGCAGACTCTCAAGCAATACTGTAACTATTCACTTTCATGGATATATTTTACTTCAAAGAGCAAGGGCAAGCTGAATCAAGCAGTCTCCAGCCAAAGCTCCATTAGGACCCACCACCTTTTCAGTCCTGAACATAGAGGGTACAGGCTCATCTACAACCAGAGCAGAAACCAGACCCTCAACAAGGATAAAAACAAGGAACATGAAATAAAGCGCAGTATGGATATAATTAGTTTAACTGCAAAGTGTTGCACAATGCTTTGTCATATGCTATCTAACTTTTTACTCATCCTCCCTGAGTCATGTCTTGGTAAGTATGTTATCCCTACACCAAGCCACAAGATTCACAGATCAGTGCTTTGTTATATCAGTCTCAAAATATACACGGAATCACAGAGAATCACAGAACATTAGGGATTAGAAGGGACTTCGAAAGATCATCTAGTCCAATCCCCCCACCACAACACAATCACCTAGATCAAGCTGCACAGGAACATATCAAGGTGGGTTTTAAACGTCTCCAGAGAAGGAGACTCCACAATTCCCTTGGGCATCCCCTTCCAGTGCTCTGTCACCCTCACCATGAAGAAGTTTCTTCTCATATTGATGTGGAACCTCCTATGTCTGAGCTTTCACCCATTGCCCCTTGACCCTGAGCAGAGCCTGGCTCCATCCTCCTAACACTTGCCCTGTCTATATTTATCAGCATTAATGAGGTCACCCCTCAGTCTCCTTTTCTTCAAGCTCAAGAGACCCAGCTCCCTCAGCCTTTCCTCACAAGGCAGATTACTCCCTTCAATCATCTCTCAAAGATGACACAACGTGCAATAGAAGTCACTGAGATCCATGGGACTTCCATTGTGCCTACATTTTGTTTCTGAAACAGCATTTTTATTTGTTGTGTCTCTTTTTAGAGGTTAAGAAAACTCATAAATGCTCCAAGTAGGCAGACACTGTTCTTGTAAACAATATTGGTTAATGAGCATTTCTGAAATGTTCATAATATAAAGTAATAGTCATCAGTATGAGAGCTACAGCATCGAATGCACAAGCAGTGCAGCAACTCCATAGCTGTACAGTAAGACAAAATAAGGAGGTTTGTCAAAATGCATATTGTTCTCCAGAAAACAAAGTAAGCAGTGAAGGTGAGAGCTGCATCACTCCAGCACCCTCTGTTGGCCTTCCTACAGCATTTACGTCCTTGTATAAAAGCGTTGTTTCATTCTTAAACTATGACAGATTACTTTATACAAAAGCACAGATGAAAAGCAAAAACATCTGGAAAACACCCCATAATACTGCCCTATTGATAGAAACTTGAGATCTAGAACACAGCTTAATATCAGAATGGTCAGTACAGCTGGAACTATCATGGCTCAGCCTGTCTTTGCAGATGGTCAAAAGTGATCTCGCTACAAGGGCAAAATGTTCTTTACCAGCCCTCCCTGTGTCTGCTACCTCCAACAGCCCCAGCAATAAATGGCATCTTACAGGCAGTTCCCACCAACAGAAACGACAGCTCTGCATAAAGAACAACTGTTTTTATGGAATGTCTTTCACTTGTGCCGAAAACTGACATTAAATACATTCGTTTGAATAGCTTCCTCAAAAGAAAGTGCTCAAACCACGTCTCATCAGGCATGCAGATAAATAAAGTCCAGATGTCAGATATAAGGTGTGCTAAATATAAACTGCATAGACTGCATTCTGTTGGGTGGCCAGATGGTGCAATTTCCAGAAGCAAAGGTCCTTGGCCCAGCAAGCCTAGCAGCTGCTTTGTAAAGCCAGCTCCCAGCTTTGCAACAGCAGATGCTAAGTTGCAGTGGGGAGTGGAGAGGAAGAAAAAGGGGGGAGTGGTTGGGCTGAGATGAAGAAGCCTACACACTCTCATGGTGCTGAGGGAGGCAAACGAGTACAGTTGCTTCTGAGAAAGGCCACCCAGTGTCTTATCGGGTCTGCCCTGTCCTTTCTGGCCCCATTTTGTATGAGAATAGCAGAAAGTAGACTATGCATGGCTGTGCAGCAGAAAGGAAAGGCATGGTGTCTGGACAGCTTGCAGTTCTTGAACCACCACTCAAGAAAAGCCACCAGCAAAGGAAAGGCATGTCCAAAGCATGTCTTACTGAGTTGTCTGGCTGCTTCCACCAGCCATGGGTTGAATAACTGCCTGCTTTATCTAGTTACACCTAAACTCTAAAGCCAACACTGACCAGAATCCAAAGAAACAAAGAAAGCTTTTATTTGACCTTCAGTTTAAAAGGGGAAAATTTTGTTCCACAAATGTCACTAGCTGTTGCAAACCTGCTTACACCGTCTCTTAACTTTGCACCTTTAAGGTCTGTAGGCTTTTCTACCTACTCAGTTTTGTTTTAACAGCTTCCTGTCTGCTCACCTGAGGTTCTGCTTCTCTTCTTGCCTGCCTGCAGCTTCACATGATTCTCTCCTAATGTTTCTGTTTATTGACTTTAAGATGGTCTTAATAAAAACCGACGGTCAGATAATAATCTCCAGAACACATTGAAATGCAAAGTTTTGCCAGTCAAACTTAAAGTACTATTTGCCATAAATCTACCCTATTTCAAATATTTACAAACTTGTTTCTGCTTTGTGTAATTTGTCTTGTACGTGTTAACAGGGATGCAGAAACCAGTTTTATTTGGAATGCTAAGATCTGAATTATTAGAGTCAAATACTTATTGCACAGAATAAACCAGAAACTATTTCATGGAATCTGTGCGGTTCGTTTAAGGTTACTCACTAACCAGTCCAGAAGCCGGAAGGGCACCCAAACTGAACCCACATCCTTGAGCCTGAAAACGGACAAAAACCAATCAAGGATTTGCAATGCATGATGTTATCATCCGCTCCTATCTTGGCAGTTATTTTCAAGCATTTTTATTCTTGCTTCACACAAGTTTCCGCTGGCAAAGATTACTTTCTTTTCGCTGTTTCGTTATTCTAAAACAAATTCACTGCGTTGTTTTTCCTTTCTGTTTCAAAGGTCTGGTTCCAAACAGTAAATGGTAGAAGTTATTTCCTTTAAAACTTGGCTGTTCATTAGATGGCTGCTTATGGCCACAGTAGCCTGTTCAGTAACAGGTTATTTACGCAATGAAGTTCCTCTGCTTAGCAACCCTGAGGGTGGGGTTCAAAACAGCAACTGCACCAGTCACATTTTGCAACTGAAAGTAAGGGGGGGAAGAAGAGAGAGATGCAGGAACAGGAGGACAAGGGGAAATACTGCTTTTCTTCAAGAAAAATCTAACTTCCTCAGAAGGTAACAAACAGAGAAACATTAATAAAAGGTATCAAAAGTTATTTCCCACTCAAAGTTGTAATTAATTCTGAGATCATCTTATGATAACGATTATTAAGAGAAATAATTCATGCAGAACACACAGTAATCCCTCTAGAGGAGCATGTAAATACTTTGCTATGCTGGCACTAATCTTCCCTTTCCATTAAATACTGAAAGAATCTTCGCTTCTAAAACATTCTTGTTAAAAAATGTTACTGGGAAAGCAGCTGGATACTTTGAATACTTAGAGAGAAAGGCTCAGAATTTAGTATCTTTATGTTGAGATCTTAAATTGAAAAATAAAGTTAAGAAAACATCAAAATTACTGTTCATTGAGTCTTAGGATTAATAAAATTAACTCACTTTATTTAATTTACATAGTTTGCGCTACTTAAAAGCAGGCAAAACTACAAGGGAAAATACATTATTTTGGGCATATATAAATATTCTGTTAATATAGATATTAAATATACTTGAAACACTAGTAAATTAGGAAAACAGACCCACCCCACAAATATTTATCCGTGTATCACTTTATTGTTCATTAAAAACTTTCCACTTAATGATTTCCCCACCCTCCCCAGTTTGAATGTCTTTCCCTTGCTTAGAAACTGCTTCAGTATCACAGCAGAATAAGCTCAGCTGAGGAAGTTTCCTACTAATATCCATATAGAACTTGTATTTTTCATTTTTTAATTGTATTTAATGCAGAAGGGAGAAACTGCCTACCAGGCAGCCAGCACACACTCAGCCAGTCCATGGAGTGCAGTGCCACACCAGGACCATCTGTACTCACTTCAGATCAGCTACTACCGTGCAGCACAAGGTACGAGTGCTGGAAGAAGCAGAACTCTGTCAGTTGCCCACATCTACCCCAACAACTGCATGTTTCATTCGGCCTTGTCTGACCAGGCCTGAGCCACCTGCAGCTCTGAACTGGTGCAAACAGCTCAGAAAGACAACATGAGCATTTCTGCACACCACCACTGCTCACACTGTACACCTCTGCTCCTCATGCTCTCAACTAGTACTAGCCTCTATTTATACTTCAACTCTTACTCCAACATACTATTCTCTTACCCAGGAGCTTTTCCTAGCCACTAGGCTGCTTTACACAATAAGGAAAGGCACTAAATGCACTAAATACAAGACGTATCTTCCATGCTCTGGAGCAGCTTGATAAACATACCAGTACTGCGAAGGCACTGGTCTCCTGGTGTGTTTTACAGAGTCCCTAGAGCTCAACATGGCAAATTGCTTCTTACGAAACATACATAAGGTCTCACATTTCTTTTAGAATTGCCTGATTTGTGACAAAATGTTCATCTTACCAACTGACTGTTAGACCCCCACGTACCTGCATGAACTGACCACTATTAGCAAACACTTTTGGCTAATACATGTCCTGTAATACACGTCCCGTTGGCTAATACAGACCCTAAAAACATTTACTCAATTCATTAGTACAAAAGAAGACAAAGTGGTACAAAATAAACACCTCAACTGTTAAAAACTAGTAAGTGAAGGCCAAGATCAACCTCACTTGCCAAATGGGTGGCAGCACCTGGATTACTGCTTCTGATAGCTTCATGGTCAGCGATAGCTTCAAATTTGCTCTCTGGGGAGCTCTGCATTGATGAAAACTTTGAGAATTAACATCAATAAATGCTATCCCATTCTAGTTTTGAACTACTGTGAGTCCAACTGTTTTATAAAAGAACTTTTCAAAATGCAACAGTTCCACATAAATTGCAGCTCAAACTTTCAGTCTTGAGTAACAGACTTGTCAAGGATTTCCAAAGTGAAAAGGACAGAACCATATGGTGTTTTAAAAAGGCTCTGGAATCTGAGATTAAAATACCTCAAAGAAATCATAAAGAAAAAAAGAAACAAAACCAAATCCTCACTCTACTTCACATAAACTTTTGTCAGGGAGCTGGCAGGACAGAGCAGGATGTAGGATGAAGTGACCTCATTTTCCAGCATCAGCAATGCTTTCACAGTTTCACAGTACATTAGAGATTGGAAGGGACCTCAAAAGATCATCTCATCCAATCCCCCTGCAAGAGCAGGACCTTCTGGCTAAAGTGATCACATAACCATGGCCTTGTTGCAAAAATAACAGCTCTTTTGGTGAAGAAATACCTGGGAGAAGAGACTGACCCCACGTCACTACATCCTGCTTTCAGGTAGTTGTGGAGAGTGATCAAGTCTTCCCTTCAGCTTCCCTTTCTGCAGGCTAAACAACTGCTCCCTCAGCTGCTCTCCGCAGAACTTGTGCTATAGACTGATTGCCAGCTATGCTGTCCTTCTCTGGACAGGCTCCAGCACCTCAATGTCCTTCCTGTAGTTAGGTGCCCAAAACCAAACGCAGCACTCAAGGTGTGGTCTCACCAGTACCAAATACTGGCGGACAATCACTTCCCTACTCCTGCGGGCCACACTATTTCTGGAGCATCAAGTTTGTGGCTACAGCAAGAGGAGAAGTCCATTTGAACAAAAATATGATGACAAATTCTCTTGTAAAACCCCCTGTACTTTAATTTGGGCCAAAAAGCCTGCTATTTATTTTCATAGCCTTCTCTGATGTGGCTGGCTGCAGCAGTTTTCAGATAGGAACCACTACTTTTGTTTTTCTACTTTCAGTTAGATTTCCTCTCTGCACTGGCATTTCAATAAAGGTTTTTGCTGCTCTCCCTCTCCACTCTGTTTTCATTAATAAGATACGTAAGCAACTTCAGTGACCCACAGACTGCAACTTTCAACATAAACTAGATTAGAGTGTTACGCATTCTGTGCAAAGCATCCCAAACAAGACTTTGAGCTGAACTTTTCCAGCTTTTCTTGTAGGCCTCAGCAGAAAGAACTACTTGATAGATGGGTATCAAAAAAGGTAGAACAGAAAACCAGAACAGATGGGCTGCATCAGGAGAAGTGTGGCCAGCAGGTCAAGGGAGGTGATTCTCCCCCTCTACTTGGCTCTGGTGAGACCC
>JAOXOE010029203.1:0-14838 GCA_028565055.1 Phoeniculus purpureus
GGACTGGAGGGAAAGTCTGATGAGGAGAGGCTGAGGGAGCTGGGGGTGTTCATCCTGGAGAAGAGGAGACTCAGGGGAGACTTTGTCACTCTCTATAACTACCTGAAGGGAGGTTGTAGTCAGGTTCAGGCTCTTCTCCCAGGCAACTAGTGACAAGATGAGAGGGCAAGGCCTGAAGCTGCCAGGGGAGGGTTAGGTGGGATGTTAGGAAGAACTTCCTCCCAGAAAGGGTGATCAGACATTGGAATGGACTGCCCTGGGCAGTGGTGGATTCCTCATCCCTACAGGTGTTTAGGGTGACTGGACATGGCACGTAGTGCCATGGTCTGGCTGATGTGGTGGTGAAGTTAGGTCATAGGCTGGGCTTGATGATCCCAGAGGTTTACCCAGCCTCAATAATTCCGTGATTCTGTAATTAACCATTAGTACAAAGTGTTAGGTAATATGTGTTTCCTGTGGCACACAGCAACACCACGAGGATCTGTTTAGGGGAACATCTAACATTTAAGCTTATTTCTGGCTGCTAACTCCACCAGCAAGCAGAATTTAGCACGTAAAATGGTATCTGATCCAAGAGGCATCTTTTATGCCACGAAAATGTAAATGTCCAGATGTCGATTGCTATTGTTGATGCCACCCTTCAGGCTAATTTTGTGAGAAACTGCAAATGCATAACTGAATAAAGAATCTTGGAAGGCTGAAGGCTGGATAGTGAGTTGGGATGTGAAATGCCTTAAGTATGCATTTCTCTTTGTTGCACTGTAATGAAGGAAATGAGTATCTGTGAGCAGCAGCACTAACGAGGCCCATTCTCATAAGAATTCCTGACTGAGTTTGCCTTGATTTCCTCCCATCTGACAAAGGGAAGTATTTCTGTTTCAGCTTTGCTTTTGAGGAGGAAAAATGTCCACATAAATTTTTCTGCAATATATCGTGGGTTCAGTAGCTTCAGGAAATCTCCACCTCTGTCAGATCACCTAGAGATCAGCCCTTTCTTTGAATGTTCACTACTTCTTTTTAGATAGAAATCTCCTTTTAGGCATGAACTGGTATTCAGAGCTCTTGCAAATTACTAACAACTTAATGTGGAAAAGAAAAAAATTACAATTAATGGCAATTCCAGTTGAGGAAAACAGAAATATAAAACTAATAAACTATGGAGTGACTTTTGTCCTTTCTCCAGCCTGAACCTGTGGGATTTTGTTATTCCCACATGAGAACATGCTGCTGGCATGGAGAAGGGAATAGAGCAGGGGTGGGAAAAATTGCTTTTGGGTAAAAAGTGACTATTGACTACTTGCCTTTTTTTTCCCCTCTAACACACACTAAAGGCTACAACCAGGAAATAGGGAAAGGAATTCTGCTGGCAGAGAGGGGAGTGGGCTGGTATAAGTACCCATACACAGTCCATCCTGAAAGAACTAACATCAAATAGCACCACAGGTTCCTGATTTAACCATCCAATACTATACCATTTTTCTCCAAAGTTATGTTCAGTTCTCATTAACACCAAAAGACAAGTAAATGCCAGCCTGCTTGTTTCATTAACAGTGGCTCATTATTCATCCCAAGCTGCTTGTGATACGAAAATCAGTATTTCTTCTCCAGAGCAGACTGCAGGAGGGTGCTGGTTTTCCCTTTGAATGCTCCACCCGGTAGGTTCGGTTTTATTAACTGCACTGTAGCTCACACACCACGAGATGGCTCAGGGCAGAAAGGCTCGACTTTATACAAGAGTTTTAACAGCAGCACATGACTGGGGACAAGATTTTCTAGTATGTGGATTAAGTGTTCCTTAACACTCACCGGGAGTTTTTTAGTAGCACTCAAGAAAGACAAGTGTATACAAATATCTTCCTTAGCACAGGTGATCAATTATTACCTGAAATAGTCAGTGAACCAAAAGACTCATTGGAAAATCTTAATCTTCTGAAAGGAAAAGCTGGCCTTTAGTGGTAGCTAAGAAATATGAATGTCATCCTACCTGGGTGAAATGAGATAGCTACTTTAAATTATTATATTTAATTTCTACTACATTAGATTTTAACAAAAAGTTAAAAGTTTTTAATTACTCATATTCAGGATTGAGAATGTTTTAGAGCTACTGTGTTCTCTAAGGTTACTTTATCCTTGGAGCCTGACGGTACTAAAATCTATGAAGTAATTTTCGTTATGTATAATTTATGTTCAAAGAATAGCAATGCCTTTATGTTTTGTTTTGCATCCCAATGATAGGAGGGATTTTCACATGAATCTATGAGGGTCCTAAACTAAAGTAGGGCTTTTCTGAATTCTGAATCAGTTAAGGAAAGGCTGAGGGCCCAGTGTTCTTCCATGATTAATGTGTACACTCTAGATAAAGTAACTGAAAAGTATTGATTAAGGCACAGTTATCCTTTAACAGCCAAGGACAACTGTAAGGGAGATTAGCCTTTGCTTGGATCAATGAAATTGTTGCTGCAGTTCCAAGCTATATTTGTTAAAAAGACAAAAGAACACCACATGTGGCTCAAGTTTCAGAACTAGATAATCAATTTAAACTCATAGAATCACTTGTTTTAGCAGATATTCCATGAGATTCAGGCTACTGACAGCAGTAATACAAGGTCTAGAAAGTTTCATAAGTCAGAATCACAGCACAAAAAGCAGATCTTTGCACCAAAGAACCTGCGTTGTAAGTGTAAAGGGGAGCAGATGAATAAATGCAGGGAGAACAACAACCCTGTTGTCAGGGTTTCTGCATACAGCGTGGGAAAGGATCCCAAGAAAAACAAAGAAATGTGTTTGTAAAGGTGTTTAGGTAATTCCAGGTATGAGGAGCAGTGTGAGAGCAAGCACAGAAAAATAACAATGAAATTCTAATAAAACCATGATGAAAACCGGCATCACCTTTGTGGTAACTGGTGAAGGACAAGGGAAGGAAGAAAGCTCTGCTGTGAGAGACCTGCAGGTGTAAATATGTAGCTGGGGTTGGGGATGCAGAGGTGACAGGGGGTAAGGGTTCTCCTTATCACAGCTACCTCACTGGGAAAGTTGCGGTGGGACAAGAATATTTATCACAGCTAAAGAAGAGAAAGATTGTAGAACACAAGGTACTGCACAACTGGTTACCGGTTTCCCGCATTCACAATAAGATGTGCTCAGGCTCAGGCTCATTACGATGAATTTATGTTTGCAAATCGTACATGCAGGATGGTGTGTGCTGTGTAAGAAGGGGCCTCCACCCTCACAGCTTTACATCCTAAATTAGAGACTCGTGTGATCTGATGAGATCTGTGTTCACAATCCTTATGCCTGTGCTGAACGCGAATGCTCGAGCTAATAAGTGCAAGAAGCCTAATTGCAGCAGCACAGAGTAAATGGGTCATTTACTCTGCTTTAAGCAGTTTCATATACATCCAGCACTTAAAAGTGCTGCCTTCCTTTGCAGTTGACTTAGAACTTGTTTGAGGTATGAAAGTCTTTCTTTAGGTTGTTTCAGTTAAGTAGCCAGGAATGAGGAGATGGCAATGGAGATGTCTTGAGTGCAGTGCCCAGTTCTGTGTTACCTGATACTGGAAAACTCTTGTCCTGCTTTCCTTACACACTGCACTTCCCTTTGATTCTGTACAGGATTCAATCATTGGGAGAGTTGCCCCCCAGGCAAAGGAGGGAGCTGAGGGGGGCCTCAAGCTCTTTAAGGCCTTTCATGCCTTGCAAACTTTTCAACTCACTGATTTTGGTTCCCCTGCCAAGGCAGGCAGTGCTCTTCAGTTTGATTTCCCACATAAAAGCACCCCTAACCCTTAAAAAACAATTTGTTGTAGTGAGTAACCTAAATAAATTCTAATTAATAAATCAAAACTTGTCCAGGATTCAGTTATGCTTATGGCACTGTGGATGTATTTTTAGCACAAGTAGAATTGCGTTTCATGGTGCTCAGAAACATAAAGACAACTATGCCTGTTAGGTTGGTCAGCCAAGCAGTCAAAAGATCTCTAACTGCTTGTAGCTGTGAAATACATCTTTTGAGGCTAAACTAGAACATTTATGTCCCTGAGGATTAGTCTTGTATCATATAGGTGTTGCCTTCACTGGGGGCACCACTCTTGTCACTTCTTTCTATCTCACAAAATCTTTAAACTAAACTTTCAGGATTATAATTTGACAATCTGCACCTCTTGACTGATACTTGTTTTCATACTTAAAAACCATACAAAAAGGTGAAGGTCTCACTGGGCAGACAAAATAAGCACAGTTTCAGTTCTTTAGGAAACAAAGTTCTTCAAAAATCAATTTTTAAATATTTGATATTCTGTAAAGTGAATGGAATTAGATGATCTCAGACGTCTTTTCCAGCCTCAATAATTCTGTGATTCTATGAATGGAATTTAGTTCCTCTGAAGCGTAATGCAAAAGATTTTCTTCAAATCAATGTGTCAGTTAATGTGATTTGATAATGTGGAACATGAACTGTGTACCTCACACAGAGCCTTTGTCTCTTTTTTAGTTCTATGAGCTGTTCTACTGTACTGTATTTCTCCCTTCAGAAGTGGCTTCTTGTCTAATTAGAGACCCTGGTGCACTCATTAACTCTCTCAAGGAGCATTTCTCCCTGAGGAAATTCTGAGGCCAAAGAACTAGACTCAGATTTATAACAGAAACGTGGTTGGATTAAACCAGTCGGAGAATCCAATATGCAACATATTTACAAATGTATTAATCTGAAATATTACTGCTTTGACACTGAATTGTTTGGTTCTCATTGTTGCAGAATTTCAAAATACCTCTTGTGAGACAGAAGACCAGGCAATTACAAGTCTAAATGCCTGCTTTCTTTTAGAAACGTCTCAACATGACTCAGGATTTACCCTGCGGTAATGACTGCTAGCATTAATAACAGCTTTGGTTGGGAAACGTTCCTTTGTTTACTGTTGCAGCAGATTCACCTGATGAGGATTTCTGGAGTTTTGAATAATATATGAGTGAGACAACATGGTATGTCTGGGTGCTTTTCTTGCTGCTTCACCCTTCTATAACTAGAAGTTCCTGCCTGTTTATTAGTTAAGAATCACAGGGAGATTGAATTCTCACGTAAATTAATTGCCATCATCACTTTGTGACAGGGGAGCAACCCATCAGCTGACCCACACCAGCCGCTTTTTAACTGGGAAGTTCATTTTGCCGAGGGACTTTTGAGGCACAAAGTGATTAAATGATTTGCCTGCGGTCAAAGGCTGTGGTAGATGTAGGGAAAAACATAATAATCCAGCTATCTAAGCGAGGATCTCAACCACTGGAGTGTCCCACCTCTGCAGATCACAGAATCACAGAACGTTAGGGATTGGAAGGGACCTCAAAAGATCATCTAGTCCAACCCCCCGCCACAGCAGGATCACCTAGACCAAGTCACACAGAAACACTTCCACACAGGTTTTAAACATCTCCAGAGAAGGAGACTCCACAACCCCCCTGGGCATCCTGTTCCAGTGCTGTCACTCTCACTGTGAAGAAATTCCTTCTGATATTTATGTGGAACCTCCTATGTTCCAGCTTACACCCATAAACCCTTGTCCCATCACTAGATGACATTGAGAAGAGCCTGGCTCTTTTCCTGACACCCACCCTTCACATATTTATAGACATTAATGAGGTCACCCCTCAGTCTCTTCTTCAAGCTAAAGAGACCCAGCTCCCTCAGCCTCTCCTCATAAGGAGGAGAGGCTTTCTTCCTCATTGCTCTATGCTGGACTCCCTCCAGCAGCTTCACATCCCCCTTGAACTGAGTGGCTCAGAACTGGACACAATACTCCAGATGTGGTCTCATTAGGGCAAAGTAGAGGGGGAGAAGAACCTCTCTTGATCTGCTAACCACCCCCTTCTGATCAACCCCAGAATGCTGTTGGCCCTCTTGGCCACAAGAGCACATTGCAGGCTCACGGTCATCCTGCTGTCCACCAGGACCCCCAAGTCCCTTTCTCCTACACTGCTCTCGAACAGGTCAGTCCCCAACCTATACTGGTACCTGGGGTTGTTCTTGCCCAGATGCAAGACTTTACACTTACCCTTGTTATATTTCATTGAATTTCTCCCTGTCCAGCTCTCCAGCCTGTCCCGGTCTCAATGAATGGCAGCACAGTCTGCTGGGGTGTCAGTGACATCACCCAGCTTTCTGTCATCAGCAAACTTGCTGACAATGCACCCTAATCCCTCATCCAAGTCATTAATGAATAAATTGAATAGGACTGGTCCCAGTACTAACCCTTGGGGGACTCCACTAGGTACAGACCTCCACCTGGACTCTGTCCCATTGACCACCACTCTCTGGCTTCTATCCTGCAGCCAGTTCATGATCCACTTCACTACCCGATCATCCAGTCCACACTGCCTCAGTTTGGCTGCGAGGATGCTGTGGGAGACTGTGTCAAATGCTTTACAGAAGTCAAAATAGACCACATCCACCCCTCTGCCATCATCTATCCCCCTGGTTATGCCCTCATCAAAGGCTATCAGGTTGGTCAAGCATGACTTCCCCTTGGTGAAGCTAATGTCCCTAATGAGCCTCTTGTCCTTGATGTGCCCGGAGAGAGCCTCTAGGACAAATTGTTCCATCACCTTTCCTGGGATGGAGGTGAGGCTGACCGGTCTATAGTTACTTGGATCCTCCTTCTTACCCTTTTTTGAAGATTGGA
Organism: Phoeniculus purpureus; assembly: GCA_028565055.1. NCBI lineage: Eukaryota > Metazoa > Chordata > Aves > Bucerotiformes > Phoeniculidae > Phoeniculus > Phoeniculus purpureus. The sequence goes on from JAOXOE010029203.1 coordinate 6,672, forward strand.
GTGACATTTGCTATCCTCCAGTCCCTAGGCATCTCTCCTGATCCCCAGGACTTAGAAAAGATGATGGAGAGTGATGCAGTGATGGAGAGCAGCAATGACTTCTGCTGTCTCCCTTAGCACGTGCGGGTGCATCCCACCACGGCCCATGGGTTTATGTACATCCAGTTTGCTCAACTTATCCCTAACCCAGTCTCCATCAACCAAGGCAGGCTCCTCTCTTGTCCCAAATTCCTCTGGAGCCTTGTCAGTCTGGGGCTTGATATCAAGACAGCCCCCAGATGTATAGACAGAGGCAAAGAAGGTGTTCAGTATCTCTGCTTTTTCTATATCCTCTGTCTCCAGGGCACCCACCTGATTCAGCAGGGTGCCTACATTGCCTATTTTTACCTGCAGTGTATTTGAAGAAGCCCTTTTTGTTGCCCTTGACCTCTCTTGCAAGGTTTAATTCCAAGGAGGTATTTGCTTTCCTAGTTGCATCCCTACATCCTCTTACCAGAGCCTTTTAATCACCCCGTATTATAAATATTCTGTCTAAATCACGCCCCTATTTATATCCTTTGGTTTTTTTAGATGTGGAAATCATTGGAGAAGTAGGATAGACACCTCCTGCATCATGTGGTGACCTTGGACAAGGCTCAGGATATTGTATGAACTCAAGAAATTTTGGGTCAGGACTGTAGTACTTCATTCTTTCCATTCCTCATCATCACAGATTTATCTGCAGTCACAGTATTTTTCTCATGACTTGCTTTGACTTTTTCTTTCTCCCATGTATCTAAACAAGTACAACTTCCAACCACAACTGTAGGAGTCAAGCAAAGATGTAAAGCACTGAAATGGAATGTTGAATTAGTTAAGCCTGGTTGGGCCTGGTTTATACTTGGTTGGAAGACAGTCTGGGTACACCAGGTGCTGTAGGCTTACCTTGCTCCAGCAGGAGGGGTTGTACTGACATTATCCTTCGAGGTCCCTTCCAACCTGTAACATTCTGTGATTCTGTGACTGAGGTGTTTGAAGGGTGTTTGTGCTTGGATAACCACTGATCTGTCTCACAGCCCTGTGCACACACTTGTCCTCTGAGATTGTACCACGTAGAAACTCATCCCTTTCCCTAGAACTACATGTCTGGTTGATGCCTGGGATTTGGATGTGAAATGAAAGCATGAATGGTTCCTGAGAAGCAGGTATCTGTCTAATACTGACTAGTGGTCTAGTGCTAAATAGAATGTGGGTAAACTAACACAAATTTTCCTGATATTGAAGTGTGGACTGTCTGTGCTGTGGTATTTTTACTGGGGAAGCAGGGAACTGTAAAACCATTTGGTGCAGATAATCTGTTACATGAACTTAGTTGTTGAGGAGAAGAAAAAACCCATAAAATATTTATTTAGAAAGTACAGCTTGTTCCCATTTGTGACCAAGCAAATTAAGAAAATTGAGCTTTGTGGGGGTAAATTTTAAGTGGGGCTGGGGAGAACCCTCTAATCATGAAAGCCTGTGAAATGAGTTTATTTCTTCCTAAGGAAAGGAGCCTATTAAGCAGTTTTAATGTACAAACCACGTGACACCATAATATTGACTTCTCTGCTCTCAGCCTGTTCATCTGCCCTTCTGAAGAGCTTTCTATGTCAGCATCCACAGCAACCTTCCTACAGAGCCTCCTCCCTTTGCCTCTCTCCTCTCCTCCATGTTTTCTCCATTTGGGGAAGGAGGGAAAATGAGGTGAGGCATCCTCCTTCAAAATGACCTCCCACAAGACTGAGGTAGGCTCTCACTCCAGGCTGGAAAAAGAAGCAGTGGTCACTTCTTGCAGTAAGAAGGTGGGTGCAGGGCATGATGGGCTGTACCTTTGCACCACAAGAGAGATCCAAGTTCAACTAAATGTTTGTTGAAAACCTGTGACAGCGCAACCAAAATCCTTGAGCAGGAAATGCTGGTCTGGATTGTGCAGGAAAGTGGAGTTTGACAGATAAAGTGTTTCCTTTGGTCTTAAAAGCTCTGAAGCTCTTCACTTCCTCAGGGAGAGTTATCTTGAAGTGATGTAAAAATGCCAGCTGCAGGGCCTTTCAGAAAGCTTAAAAGAATTAGGATCTTGATTGTCAAATAACCCATCATTAATAGTACAGGAAAATGCTGTTGAACGATTTATTTTCTACCTGCTGAGTTTCACTCTCGCAGTACTGGGAGGGGTTAACTTAATGCTGGATTAAGGTGTTGCATATGAGGGAAGAAGTGCATGGGAAGGGTAATCCTGTGTGCCCTGCAAAGGAGTCCATTCATGTAGACTGAAAGTGCATAGGTGTCCTCTGGTGACATACAACCACCACAAAACTCAGCAGAAACATGGGACTGCAACAAGTAAAGGTCACACTGAGTAATTATCATGGAACAAGAGCACTCTGGTTTTAACCTACTCCAGGGAATTGATGCTGAGGTATGGAAGGGAGAAGATGATATTTCATGAGATAGCTTTGGGTTGGGGCGGCCTTTCAGTGGAGCTGTTGTAACCAATTCCTTCATCCCCACAAACATTACATAAGAGCCACGGGCACAGCTAACACACACACACACACACACACACACACACACACACACATACACGCTTCTTGTACAAAGGACTAAAAAAGCAGCCCAGATGTTTACAAAACAGCCACAAAAGACTGGAAGAAAAACAGACAGATAGAGATTTTTAAAATTCAGAGCAACTAACAAACACAGGAAAAAACCCAACATCATCCTGGCAGTCGCTTTTGAACATAATGAAACGATTGGGGGCAACCCTCCTTTAAAGTTGCCCTGTGGCAGGTTTGAATTATTGGTTATGTTTTCATTCATCACTTAAGTCAAAGACTTCATCTTTCAATATAGATCTACTCTTCTCTAAAAAAGGCAGATAGAAAAGGAAAGGAAGATCTTCGTTGATTTCTTGATGATTAGTCCAAATTGTTTTCCCCTGCTTTCCCTTTCTTCTGACAGAAGCTGTGCAACAAGGCCATAAAAGAGGGTACACCTGTCTCACTTGTTTTCCTCTTTGAACAAACTGGGCAGGTCCAAAAGTGCATTGGACTACTGTGAAAACTGCTGTGTGCCCACCTCCTTCGGGGTGATGTCTTGAACCCTTTGCTGGGAACTCCTTCGTGGTTTGGAATGCAAGAGGTGGTCTGACTGGAAGCACCTTCCACCCAGGCTGAAATACCTTTTGTGACAGTGATGGAAGAAAGACGATGGTTATCAAACAGCATGGGCTCCTGCAGAACTGATCCTGAGAGCATTGCAGTGAGGAGTCTGGTTTCTACACCAACTGCTTGGTGTTTCTTAGCCAAAGCCACTACCCTCATGCTTTTTAGGTGAGAAACAAATGCTTTTTTTCTAGGAGGGATTTCACTTGACTCCTTTGTTTGCTAAGAGAATAGCTTGGAAACTTACTGCGTTTGGACAGATGCTTGGATTCACACAGTCACTCCTAAAAGGCAGCTCACATTTTCCAGATGGCTTAATAACATAGGTGGCTTAATATTCTTTGCCCATGTATGAAAGTATTAAAGGATCTCACAGATTCATGTGCCCAAGTGAGGTGGTCCTGAACCTGGGACTACCAAATACAAGCCTCATTTGGATCCATATGTAATCTTCACAACTTTAACCAGTTACTAATGAATGTATCCGTTAGTTTATAGTGAAGGTACAAGAAACAGCACTGCTTTTTGTTGAAGAAAGCCACATGCTTTACTCCTAAGTGCTACAGAACACTGTAAAAGCTTTGGCTTCTAGTGGCCTGAATTTGCTGCAGAAGGTCGTGACTTTTTTCTTCCTCTACCTACAAGGCAAAAATGCTTCAAGAGAAGAGGAAAAATGTTCCTTTCAGGATGGAATGTTGAGGATGCCATTTATCGTTTGGGACTTGAAAGAGGAATTTTCAGTTCCAGCTTGTCTGAAGAGGAATGGGCTGGTGAGAGAATTTAAGGACACTTCTGAAATACAAAATGTTGCCTGTCTATGGAATGGCCCAAAAAGGAAACATCCGTGAGGATCTATGGCTCAGATATTCCACGCTGCCTGGAGAGAATAATGAAACACTTCTCTTGAGATTTATGAGCCTGGAAAATAGACTGCAGCTTCCATCAAGGCATGAAAATGCTATGGGCTGTAGTTGGTCTCTAGTACATCTCTTTCTGTATAAGCAATACAGGGTGGGAGCAATAGGGAGGAGCAAGAGATGAATTATCAATGCAAACACAGAATAGAAATATATTCTTTGCTGTCATGAGACTCCCAAGCTGCAATTGCAAGAGTTTTTATCTTTCTAGTGCAAATTCACTCCTTCTTTCTGTTTGTTCTTACGTCTAAGTGCTACCTCCAACTTTTTACCGTGACACTGGAAGGCAAGATGAGATGGGAGAAGCAGAAATTTTGTTGGAAGTTGCTCCCTCTTTAACAAAAGCATAGGAAATGGAGTTGGTGAGTTCAGGCTGCCTCGCTTTCCTCCATGAAGGCAGTCGGGACATGTGGTGAATGCTATTTCATGTGAGTGATTATTCACCCCTTCCTGTCAAGTAAGGGATGAGCGAGGCAGTGACCTGCACACTTCAGAATAATGCCATTTCGTACTAGAAATCACAGAATCATAGCAAACAAGATCTGAAGTTTAGCCAGACCATCTGTGCCCCATAGCAATGCCAGCTGTTAGACGTGTGTGCTGGTTCTTGCTCTGTCCTGTTCCTGTGGAAGTGCAGTGCTGGAGAATCCCACTCCACCCTTGGCTCGAGCTAAGTGCACAGTTACATTCTTTTCCTTGGCTGTAATGCCAATATCTCTCGCAGCAAGTGTTTTCTATCAAGTGTGTGCCATAAACCGTGAAGTAGATAATGCTGCTTGACAGTCACATCTGCTGTATTTTTTTCATTATCATTGAGTCAAGGAATTGTTTAGGTTAGAAAGGTTCTAACCGAGTTTTAGAGTTCATCTAGTGCCAACCCTCTGCCATGGGCAGTGACACCTCTCACCAGATCAGGATGCCCAGAGCCCCATCCAACCTGGCCTTGAACAGTTCCAGGAGTGGAGCTCCACAGCCTCCCTGGGCAACCTCTTCCAGTGTCTCAGCACCCTCACAGGGAGGGATTTCTTCTTCATTGTTTTCCTAAGGCATCTGCAGAAGGACTAGATTTCAGTGCCTCTTTGGAAGAACCACATTTTAAGAGTGAGGATGGCTCCAGAGGTAATCCCTGTCTTTTATTCATCATGTCACTACCTTGTGGCCAACCAACAAGCAGGTTCTCTATGGCTTTGCATTCCTGATAAGAACTGACTATATCAAATCACCTCATTTGTGCCTTGATTGGAGATTTCCTAGCAAAGCACTGTGTGCAGGGACAACTGCAGTCAGTCGTATTCACAAGGAGCCTTTTTGCGGGTAGAGAATTAGAACAAGTGCCTTGTATGTGATGATTGATACTGCCAGGCAGACAATAACTATGATTTACACGTGATTTCTTTATTCTTGAGGGGAAATCCCAGTTGCCAAGTATGTTAACGATGTATGTAATGGTGTGTTAACGGACACCATTAGTTTGGTGGATAAAACCGAGACCTCTGCCAACACAAACCTTCTCCAATGGTACGTTTTATGGATCAGCAGATTCTGAAAATGCTTCAGAGTGGAACTGCAGAGTGGGGCACATGCTTCGGCAACGGCTAACAGTTTCCTAACCACAAGTTTAAAGGTATCTGTTAGTAATTAAATGCACTCGAGCATTCTGTTAATTTTCAGCGTCATACCATTTCTCTATGAGGTGCAATAATTGCAGTCCGGAAATAGTTTAACGTTATGACCAGATTAGTATGGAAAGTAGTCCCAGCTTGTAGCAGCTCCATCGCTGGTACCAAGCGGCTTGTCCACACCTAGGAATGTGCTCATAGCCCAAGGCAGAGTGCAGCGGGGACCTGCACCTCCCCAGGTCCTCCTTGACGCGAGCAGACCCAGTGCCAAGGTCAAGTGAGATTTGTGGGAGATGACCCTGATGCAACTGTGGCTGAGGATCTGGTAGATCCTCTGTCTCAGGGTGATTTCTGAGTGCTTGGGTTCAGGTGCTTTTGGAAATACTGACATATTTGCAGGTGACATGAAATTAAGTGGGAGTTGTTTGAGGGTAGGGAGACACTGCAGAGGGGTTTGGACAGACTGGAGCAATGGGCTGAGGCCAATGGGCTAAGGTTTAACAAAGACAAGTGCTGGGTCATGTACTTCCATGCTGGGGTCACAACAACCCCCAGCAGTGCTGCAGGCTGGGGGGTCTGGAGAGCCGCCTGGCAGAAAAGGTCCTTGGGATGTTGGTTGACAGCTGGCTACACAGGAGCCAGCAAAGGGCCCAAGTGGCCAAGAAGGCCAACAGTGTCCTGCCCTGGATCAGGAATGGGGTAACCAGCAGGAGTAGGGAGGCACTCTTGCCCCTGTTCTCTGCACTTGTGAGACTGCACCTTGAGTACTGGGTCCAGTTTTGGGTGCCACAATATGAGAGGGACATTGGGGTGCTGGAGTGAGGCCACAGAAGAGCTGCTGGAGTGAGACCAGAGAAGAGTGGTGAGGCTATGAAGAGGTCTGGCAAACAGGCCCTGTGCAGAGCACCTGAGGGAATTTGGGTTATTTAGTCTAGAGAAGAGGAGGCTGAGAGGAGACCCTATTACTCTCTACAACTAACTAAAAGCTGGTGCTGTTCTCTTCTTCCAAATTACTAATGATAGGATGAGGGGAAATGGCCCCAAGTTGCATCAGGGAAGGTTTAGATTGGATCTTAGGAAGGAGTTCTTTACTGTGAGAGTTTTTGTGCACCGGAACAGGCTGCCTAGGGAGGTGGTGGCATCCCCATCCCTGGAGGTGTTTAAAAACTGAGTAGCTAGAGCACTTGAGGCTGTGGTCTAGGGGTTAGGGAGCTGTTGGTTGGAGGGCTGGACTTGATCCTAGTGGCCCTTTCCACCCATGATGATTCTGTGATTCAAAGCAGGTCCACAGGAGCAGCTAAAAAGCTCAACAAACAGAGCCAGGGTGGCTCAGCACCTTTTTAAGGTCTATCAAGTTCTGGGACAGTGCTGCAGGGCTTGGGCTGTACTTGAGCAGAGTTCAAGATGCTTGTGGATGTGGACTTTTACCTGGGTGGTTTCCAGTCACGTTGATAGGAGCTGTGAAAACCCAGTGCTATCAGCAGCAGAAGTGACCTTTTTTTCAAACGCGGTGGTTTGGGTTGATTATTACAATAATCAAGCACCAGACTTAATTGCTTTTTGTACTACTTTCCCTCCCCTCCTCATATCTTTATTCCTTCATGCCATAAAAATATGGCATTTTAAAATGAAATCAAGGAGACAGAAAACAGAAGAGACATGTTTTGCTTAAAAGGAGGAACATGTGTTAGGAATAAACACTTGATGAGCAAACATATTGAAGACATACATGCCTTCCCTCTCCCCCTTTTGTGTTCTTGCAGGCGTGAAGCTGCTCTGGTGTCTGGGAGGAGGCTTGGACCCACTCACAACATCAACCAGTCATGGTCCCACTAGAGGGGTCAGACCTGCTTGGAGTGAAGCGGGAAGTTTTTCCACCATGGGCTGTTTTGTGTTGATGTGAGAGTGTTCTGGTACTTTGGCTGGAGCTGAGGGCGCTGCTGGCGCAAGCAGGTGAAATTCCTCTGGCAGAACCAGTGATGACCCTGAATGGTCTTTAAGGGCAGCAAGTGTGTTCTCATTGCTCCTGGGAAGGGCAGAGAGCCCTGGGTTAATCACATTCATCCCCCGTGATCTTCCTGCTTAGGACATTCAGTGCGTGCTTGTACTGTAATCAGATGCGGGTCAGTTATAAGTGAACTGCGGTTGGCACGGATAATCCAGCATGCATAAAACAACTTTCCCATGAAAATGTTCAGGTGACCCACTTACAAAAACCCTTCACACTGCTGCTGACCCAAGCTGGGGTCTCAAGCTGCTGTGTCTGTGCTCTCCTGCAGCCATGCCAGGGCAGGCTGAGCTGAAGAATGAAGGGCTTTCAGGGAGCCTGACTCCACCTGGGCCTGCTCCTTCTTTTCTTCTTTGCCAAGAAAAATAAAAATATATTCCCCCCACCAATTCCTTAAAAAAAGGGGAATAAACTACAGAAATATTTTAAGTACTTGTTTTTCCT
>JAOXOE010029204.1:0-14838 GCA_028565055.1 Phoeniculus purpureus
CTCTTTTAGCTCAGCCACCATGTTCATCAGATCTTTGATCTGCTCACACCTAACACAGGTGTTGCCCCTGCCATCCTCCATATCCAGTGCTAGGCTCCAGCACTCACTGCAACCATCTGCCAGTTATGTGGGTCAGCCAGAGTCCACTGATCACTGGGCTAGGTCACCAGGTTTTTTTGGCTCCTTGTGTGCAGAATAGCTTATTGCTACCTAAGAGCAAATCTAAAGGAGATATTTTTAAGAACTTCAGGCCTTTAGATGTGCTTTTATCAACCAAGGGGTGTCTCTTCTTTTTACCAAAAATCACTATGCATAGACCACTCCTCTCTCTTCTGCCATGGGGAAGGCATGGGAGTAGTAGAAAGCAAGCCAAGTGGTGTCTGTCGGGTGTCTCTCTTAATCACTTTCCTGATGCGTCGAGGTCAAGCAGACCAGTTAAAGCTCAGGCTAGGACAGGGGCTCCTCCACTCTCCTTATTTGCACTCCACGTACCTCCAACAAAAGCATTTCTGTAAACTGTTAATAAGACCTCAAACGTTGAATCTACCAGCTCTGGCATAGACACTGACCTTAGGATTAGCACAAATTACATATTTCATTCATGTGGTCTGGAGCAAAATACCAAAGGGATAAACAAAGGCTCCTTTCTCTTAATGTTTTAGGACTAGCCTGCCAAGTCCAACACCATATTAGTTAATTTTGTGGAGCAGCAAATACTCGGCAGGAAGGTGTTTCAAGGACTTGTGGGTATTTAAAGCAAAGCAAGTTGACTGTGATGCCTCATGCTGCTGTGGAGCAACTGCATATCTCTGCAGCTTGTTCTGCAGCAGTGCTGGGGAGTGATATCGGTTACTATCACTGAAAGGTAGGGTAGCTTCTCCATACTGGAGTGGGGCTTGTCTGCCTTAATGGGCTTTGTCTTTCCTGCCTGAAGGCTTTTGGGATCCTGGGCAGACTGTTGGAGGTGGGACATCTCTTCTGGCACTTGCTGACAGGACATAACTGAGAATCTATTTAGTGTCATGTTTTTGTGGAGCTCATTGTATGAGCCAAGGCGGTGTTTGCTATACCACCCGTGCAAAGATTTCTGTGCATAATGGGAGCGTTGGGCAAAGAGTCTGCAGGGAGCCACTGAAGTATTTTTCCACTTCAAACTTTCTTTGGCATTCACCCCAGCTGAAGGCACCAGCTGCTGTTAAGGCTCAATTTTTCTTTTTTTTTTTTTCATTCTTTTATTTCTCTGCAATTAAATAATTACCTTAATGAGAGATTTGCAGTTACAGTGTCTTGGGACAATGTTGAACTTCTGTGATGAAAGGGAAATTTAGCAGGTGTCAGTAACTGCAGCTCTTTGGTTACGGGAAACAGACAGAAGAGCCCAGAGCAGTGACACAGTACAAGGCCTTTCAGTAAAAACCCAAATTCCTTTAAATCAAAATCGTTTATGTTCACTGAAGACCTAGAATGGGTGTCTCAGTAATTTTTGTTTACACAGATTTATTTATTTATTTTACTGACTAGATTAACGATGTTAACGATGTACTGGAAAGAAGTGGGCAGGAAAAACTGGAGTAAAGAAAATAATGTCAAAATACTTACTTGGTACCATTTCCTTTGATACTGAGATTAATCCATACTTGTCAGGAACAAAAGTTGGGCTTTTTTCCAGAGGCAAAACAAAGCATGAAGGAAAGCTATTTGTAACTGTAAAATTGTTGTCTGTGTACTTGTGCCGAGTGGTGCATGGTCTGCATGCCAAGGTAAAACAGTTCTGCTGTGTGTGTGGGTTTTTTCAACTGCTCCACTTAGTACACTTGATGAGTTTTCTTGTGAAATGGTGAGTGTACACAAGCAATGCTGCCAGATTCCAGGATTATTACAGTTAATACTGAGCGCTGTGTTGACTTTAATTTGTGAAAATGGTGTTTTAGCAGCTTAAGAGTTGTTAAGGGATGTACAGTCTCAATTATTTTTTGAAAAAAGATCCCGATTCTGAAAATTTTAGGACACCCAAATGATTCACGTGTTACCCAGGGTAATGGGCCTGGAATGCATATACACGATAAAGTCTTTCTGCAAATGAGATGATACCACCACAGTACTCCAGCTGTTTCCATTACCCCATATTTGCATTTGCTGCTTCTCAGAGGAAAAAGCATTAGGTCCAAAATTACCTGGTAGCTGTTTTGAAAACCAGAAATCAGAGCAGAATTGGTGTTTGACTGAAGCTGCCTTGCCCTTAGAAAACATGTCGCATCATCTGAGGCTGCAACATGATTTGAGGGAGGTGAATACCTCTAGACTTCCTCCTTACAAGGACCTCCCCAGATAAGACCATAAAGGTCTAGAAATGCAGGAATTAGTGCACAGGGGCTTGCTTCATGCAGCTGAAGGTCGTAGGCCCCTGTGAATATTTCCCAACAGTGTGATGTCTTGTTGCACTTTCCTTCTCATCACCTACCATACTCAGGTGCTCTAGGATCCCTCTGGCTGTCACTTTCTCCCTGCAACTCACATCCCTCTGTGGCTGCCTGCCTCATCATGCAGTCCATCTCTGGATGTCATAGAAGGGAGTTGCAGCCTCTAGCCCTCAGCTGTAGCACCACTACCCAGAAAAACCCTGAGAGTCGAAGCCTCGCAGTGGTACAGTGGTAGTTTTCTCCATCAGCCACTGAATTACTTAGTGTGTAGCTGCTTGTTGCCTTCCAGCAATTGCTAAATCACAGCTCAGGCCAAGCCAAGACAAAGCTTCCCTTGACTTCAGGAATAACAGACTGCAGCCTTAATTATTCTTGAATGTAAAGGCCTACTGTTAACACTAGACAATCAAAGAGAAGAAAGCTTTAATATTACCCGTGATGTGGGTTTACTGGTAACTGGCACTTCATAATGCTACTATTTCTTCATTCAAGCAAGCTAATCTCGTTTTTGTGTAATTTCGCACTTCTTCTCTGCAAACAGTAAATGAGGGAAGAAAATTCCTAGCACAGGATTAGGGAAGATTTTCCTCAATGGCTCAAAGCCACTCCAACAGCTTCTCTCCATGGCTGCCCACTCCATGTTGTTATATCACATCTGCTAGTGTGATGCCTGTGTGACACAGGATCCTGCTGGTGCAGGGAAACAAGGAAAGGTGCCCTGGGCTGAATGGTTGCTCAGGCAACTTGTCAGGGTGTCCCATCAGAACAGGCAGAAGTGGGTTCAGTGGCTGTTGGGGGCTGCAGCTTGATGAGTTGTTAACTGAAAATATGACACTGGCATTACATTTTGAATCTTTTGACCACAGCACAAGTTCAGTTAGATGAATTTGTTGGATATATATACAGTAAATAATTGGTAGAAGCACTTCAAGTTGAGTTTCTTTTTAGTTTGGCTGGATTTTTTTCCCCTATCACTTTAGTGTTTGTCCATGAGCAAAGTGGCTCCTAGTACCCTGTTTTGTTTGTACATTTTTTAGTGTTTAGCCTGGCAGTGACTGTTTATCTTCAGTAATCTTTAAGTAGAGAAAATTATTACCTATTGCTAATAAAATTCATATTTGAATAATTATTTTTATAAAAATAAAATACAAATAGTTTAATCCTTAATATTTGTTCATCCTACTCCTTATCAATACTGGTCACCCCACAAATGTTTGGAAAACATAGTCTAAGGGAAAGTGCTTGTAAGATTATTTTTTTTTTAGGTTCTGACACATGATACTATGCGAATGTCTTTGAATATCAAAATAAATTAATGATTGGTATGCTGTGTAGCAAAGGTTCTTTATATTAATTTTAAGCATAATTTATATTAATGTTTATATTAATTCTAAGCATCCATTTTTAAAACTGCACCAAACTCATGGACTTCCTACATGTTTGCTTTAGTTTTGTTTTCAGACTCTATGTCTGGATCCTGATACAAATTTAACCATTTCATTGTTTTCATGTATTTTCTGAACAAGAAGTTATTTAGCTGTACAAATGAATAAGTGCCCTGTTTTAGGTTGTTTAAAGAAAATTCTTCTCATTTATTTTCTTCAACTGTTAACAAAATATTCTGTGATTCCTATGAGTGATGTTTATACAACTGACATTTCTAGGGCTACCTAAGTTGCTATTACCCTTAATAATGCTAGGAGACAAAGCAAAAAGCAGAATTGCAGGGGTTTAGTTCTCCATAAAAAGAACGGTCAACTGAACTCTGTAAGTACAGAAGAATGGACAAAGAAAGAGGAACAAAGCGAAGTAGAAAACTGTAAGAAAATTGTGTCTAAAATTCTCTGCAATTTCTGGAAATGTTTGTTGAGACTTTTTTTTCTTCTTTGCTAAAGTAAGGCATTGTGTGCATACAATCTTGAGTGAAAGAGTAAAGTATACAAGCAGAGTAAAAATCAATGGCCTCTTCTTGCATCTAGTTTACAGTGTCTGGCTGAAGAGAATATAAGAAGTAAGATATCAGTCTACTCTCTGAAGACATCAAACATACTTTAAAAATTTTAGCTCAGATCTTGTGAAATTGTTTCTGAAACTAGACCAGGAAAAAAATGGGATACGTGTGAAATACGCAGACAAAATTAACCTTTCCCCCACTGCATGCATCAGTTTTATAGCCCTTGGGCTTTGAACTTAATAGCTTGGGTTTCTAGGCCACTTTTACTCAGTTTTCTCTCCTCGACCTGCTTTATTAACAAAACAGGTCATAGAATCATAGAATTATTTGGGTTGGAAAAACCTTTAATATCATCAAGTCCAATCATTAACCCAGCTGTCCCAAAGCCACCATTGAACCATGTCCTTAAGCTCCAGATCTACACAGCTTTTAAACATAACTCAGTTTTTTTGGTCCAGGGATGGAAATGGTGATCCTTTCAACAGAGAACTTTTTCCTAATATCCTACCTAAACTTCCTCTCAGGTGCAACCTGAGACCACTTCCTCTTGTTCTATCACTTGGTACTTGTGTGAAAAGAGACCAACAACCCACATCTCTACAACCTCCTTTCAGGTAGTTGTAGACAGCAATAGGGTCTCCCCTCAGCCTTTTCCTCTTCAGACTGCGCAGCCCCAACTCCTTGTGTGGTTCCTCACAAGGTTTGTTATCCAGACCCATTGCCAGCCTTGTTGCCCTTCTTTGGACCAGCTCACACACCTCAATGTCTTTCTTGTATTGAGGTGCCCAAAAGTGTGGCCTCACCAGTGCAGAGTACCAAGGGATGATCAGTTCCCTACTCCTGCTGGCCACACTATTTCTGATGCAGGCCAGGATGCTGTTGCCTTCTTAGCCACACTGCTCGCTCATGTTTACACCATGACCAGTCATTATCCCCAGGTCTCTTTCTGTCAAGCAGCTTTCCAGATACTCTCCCCCAGGACTGTAATGTTGCACTGGGTTGTTGTGACACAAGTGCGTGACCTAGCAAGTGGGTTTGTCAAAGCTCATACAGTTGGCCTCAACCCATGGATTCAGTCAGTCCAGATCCTTCTGCAGGGCCTCTCCACTCTTGATTTTCAAAAATGGCCACATTTTCCTTTGGCAAATACTTCTTGATTTGCAGTTTAGTACCCAGACTTGAAAAGGTACAACAAATGTTGCTTCTCTTTTTTGACCAATAGTTATCCATGATGATGTAGCTTAAATGCTCATTGTGAACCTTGTTTTAGGTTGCAGACTTAAATTTAAGATTCAAAGATCACGAAGTCCAGTATGGAAATTATAGCAAAAGAAAAGAACTCAAATTCAGGAGAGAAATACAAGGTTTCTTATTAAAGGTAGGAGCTAATAGCATTTGTTTAAAGTTAAGTGGTTTCTGCACTGGAATTTTTCTGATTTAACCCTGCTGATACAATGAAATAGAAATCAAAACTCTCTTAATCATTGCTCTTGAAGTTGCAGGGGAGAAGTCAAAGTCATGCTCTTCCAATCACATGCCTCCAAGGGAGTAGGCAATTTGTTGCCAGTAGTGACTTCCAGAATTGTCATGGATTTAAGAATGAGTATTTTCAAATGAACTTTTTTAGATAATAAAGTAATTCAAGAACACATTTTCAAGAGAGGGATGGTGTGAAGTGTGTGTGTGGACGGTCATGGGAATGATTGGTTTATATTGAGGAGAAAAAGGACAACCATAACATTCCTGAGAAACTGGCTGCAGTAAATTTCATGCATGACTGTTTGACTCTAGTTGGCCAATATGCTCTGTACACAGAGGTTCCACCACGATGAGCAGTATTTAGGTTTTGTGATGCTGCTTGCTGTGTAATCTCATTTTGTGGTTTGGCTGGCTCGTGAATGTTCATTAGTGGTGGACATTACGAATCTCAGTCATGTGTCAATAGACACTCTGTCTGTCAAAGTAACAAATTAGCCACTGAAAATGGCCTGAAAGTCTGTGGATTTGACTGAAACTGTAGCTTTTCCTGACAGTAGGGAATTTGGAACACTGTTGCAAAACTCTGAAATATTGACCTTAAATGTGCTGATGTTTGTAGCCTTCGAGTAAACCAATCAGATGGGGAGTTATCTTACCTCGTTAGGAGCCCTATCCTGAACCATTTGATCAAATCTTTATCACTGATGAGGCTGTGTGCTCAACGTGACACCACCGACTAGAGACTGGCAGAATTTTCGGTTGAAAAACACGCTTTGCAGCATAGCAAACATTCTTCCTCTTGAACACCTGAAAATTACCTCACAAGTTACATACAAAACTGATTATCCAGTGTAGATCCTTAAACTGGCTCAGATTTTTACAGACTATAAAGAAACCAAGAGGTTGAAGCTGTTTATTATCCTGTAATTTCACAATTTTTTCCTTTCCATTGTTCTGTCAGTATCCAAGTAAAATTTTTGCTTTTCCTTTAAAGGACTTAAATGAGAGAAACATAAGTGAAGGCAACTTTCTGTTTTGTATCTCAGTTGAAATTGAGAATACTGCAGTATTAGGGAGTGGAGAAAGAGACTGTGATAAGAAAAACTGTGAAATTGTTTCAAGGAGTTTGTAACTCTTAGAAGCTGAAATCAATGTTCATGACTCCTGTTTGTCTGAAAGAGATATTTGTCTTCCATACATCTGCTTCTGGGTGTGCCTGTTCAGAAGATAATCAAGGGAATTGCTAAGAACTACTTGGGAAACATCATTGCTACCAGCTTTTTAAATCATTTTACAATATGTCTAACTCCTTTCTCCGTAAGTGATTTTCATATTTCTAACTGCTTCTGCTGAAAATTGCTTCTTGTTTTCTAGCAAAAGTCTGTGTTGTACCCAGATGCTGTGCTAGAGGGCACACAATTAAATATTAGAGTAGACACTAGTTGATTTATCTCTTCCATTAAAGTCAGAGTTGTATGCCAGTCTGAACGTTTTATTTAGTAGCAGTTCCTGCTTTCCCAAATGCCAAAGTTTATCCTGTTTTATCGATGTATTCAGTTAGTGCCAGTGCACAACACCTGCATTTAAATGCAAAGGAAAAAAAGATATGATGCTGCAGTCCAAAGGTTGGCCTGCTAAAATCTGCCTAAAAAAGGTGAAAGAACAGCACGAATGCCTTGTTTCACCCCATACAGCCTTGATTCTGTCATCAAGGACAAAGGAAGGAAACTGAATTAATTAAAAAAGATTCTTGGATACAGAGACAATGCTATATCAACCTCTTCATTTATATTAGGGAGAGGCTTCACCAGTCCTGTCCTGGCTGCCTCAGACAACTGGCAGCCTTCCTTACCACCCTGAAATGGTCTTGGGAAACCAGTGTTGTGTGTCAATTTTTTGTCCTTGAAGTCAGGTAATTGGACATAAATTATAACATCTACATTTTGCTAAAAGCCTAAGACATCAACAGCAAGCATTGAGACTTATTTTGATTGCACTGCTGATACGTTTTAAATGTTGCAGTGAAATATTCTCACCAAAATAACGAGCTGGTTTTGTCACTGCCCACAGTCTACTGTGAACAGTTTACTTATAGATCAACATTTCTAATACATCCAGGAATGCTTACTGGACTGTGGACATTGCTTGCCATCTCTATAGACCATCAGTCTGCAGGGGTGCAGAAGCTGGGAAAAAAAACCCCAACTTTTCACCTCATTAATTTAGAAATAATTTGAAATTAAGTAACTTGAAGATAAGTTCACTGATGATAAAAGCAATCAGGAATAGGTCATCTGTCCGCACAAATATTTAAAGGGTGGAGGGGTTCAGTGTAGACCTGGAGAAAATGTTTAAAGCATCTGCTTTTGCTTCACTGGTTTTGCAAGATAGAAGGAACTTTCCAATTTAACTTCAGTTTTGCAATTCTGAGTCTGTAGTTCAGTATGGCCCTGGGGAGTACCTTGATGGGTTTTCTTCCTTCCTTCTTTTCTTTGCAGGGTAAGGCAGATGTCTGTGGATGGAACATCCTCATCACAGCAATAATATATTTGTTTGCTGGCAAAATGTGGAAGGATACAGACTCACTTTGTGATTTCGTTTCGTGTGGAGCTGAGGGCACTGAGCCAGAGAAATTATTTTTTTAATATATTCTAAAAGACACAATCATATATTCTACCTCCTGCAGGCACACACATGTGCCTCAAACACATGTCTGTTTAAGGTCATCTAGTCCAAACAGGGACACCTTCAACTAGATCAGCTTCAGAGCCTCCTCCAGCCTGATCTGGAATGTTTCCAAGGATAGGGTTTCTACCACCTCTGTGGGTAACTTTAAATACTGTGTAATTACTCAGCTCTGTCAGTTGATGCCATAGAAGTACTTAATCTTTACTGAAGAAATATATTCCTCAAATATATGTAGTAAACCTAGAGGAAGTGAATCTTTGCAGCTGTAATTTGTATTTGTCCATGTGGCATCTACAAAGAAGTAAAGACACAGACCCATCATTAAAAATGCAAATGAATTCTTATCTTTTCCAAACACTTCATAGTGGATGAGCTGTGATAAAACTGTCTTGTTGCTACCCAGTGCATAAATCTGCAAGCTGTGCCGTGTGAAACAGTTGTTGTGGGATCATTTAGGTTGATGCGAGTGGTAATGCAGTTCCCCAAATCTGGGCCTCTATTAAGCTGTAAACTCTCATCAGAACTGTCTCTTGTCTTTCATATATTGCTAAACATAATTGCATTCAATAAAATTATTTCTGAGGTGACTGTTATCCAAGGTCAATTGATGTCTAGTACAGAATAGAAGCGTCTCACATGATCCAGTGTAACATGCAAGTAGTAAATGGTGAAGCTGCAACTGATGAATTAAGTAAGATAAATGGTTTACTAGAAATGGAAATGTTTTTTTTAAAGGAAGCTGTTTCGTTATAGGTCCACTATAGGTAATTATATACAGCACAAATTTAGAGTTTTAGAATGAACTGAAGATTTCTGTGATTACAGTACCTATTAAAGACATGCAAGCTGTTGTAACTCCTGACACAGGGAAGGATTATATAAATGAGGATCTACTGTGAAACCTTTATTCTGCATAGGCTAGTGCCCAATAGTGTTACTAAGAGTTTTAACTTGCCTCTAGGAGAGTACACCAGTCTGTATATTCTTCTAACCCCTTTTGTTAAATGGTTATTTCAGGATTTTATTCCTTCATAATTATGTGAGGAGTCTGGTTATCTGACACGTCAAACAGTCTTTGATCAATGACTTTTTCTTGACTAAATGTGCAAAGCCAAGAAAAAAAAACTTGTTTTGAATTGCGTATTGGCTTAGGACTCATGTTTCACTTACTACTGCCTTGATCAATCAATCTTTTTTAGCAAAGTTACAACTTCAGACTTTTCAAGTAGATCCTTAGCTTTTGCTTGCACAGCCTCTTTCTGTACCTGAAGTGACCAGCTCACTTTGCAGTGTGTCAGGGGAAAACATCTTTTCTTGTTACTATCCTGACTCCTAGGACAGGAGTTTGAGAATGAGAGTCAGTATTAGACTTAGAGTTGAAGCCTTGGCTAAACACAGGTTTTCAAGAGTGGACTGTGATTTTTGTCAAAAACCAGCCTGTTCACATGGCTGTGATGTGCCCTCTTACCTTCTGGTAAATGAGAAAGTCACCTCCATATGTTGTGTTGCGGTCTTCAAGGATAGTCAGAGTCCTCTCTCAGCCATACTCTATGCAGGCCTTTCATCTGAGAAATAGTCATTTGCTGTGCCAGATGTAGCAGTAAGTTGAGATAAAATTGAGACAAACCATACTGATGAAAGCATTAATACACCTCTTTTAATTAATCTAAATGCCTTTGAACTCTCTAGGAAGGTGGGTCAGGGAAAACAGTCCTTTAGCAATTTTCACCCTATTTCTTGATTCCAGAGTATCACCCAGGGTTTGCAGAAAGATCAAGAACTGTGTTGAATCCTGGAAACCATCTGGGTTTCTAAAATAGGACATTTTTTTAATTTTAAGGTGATAAATGGTCTGCACTAAGGAAGCTTTCATGAGGATAACATTCTCTGTCTACTCATATCTGTTAATGATTTCAATAGCTAAGCCATTATTAGTGACCACTTCATGGATGATAGAAATACTGCTCTCATTCAATCTTTACATTCAAAACTATTGATGTATTTATTTAGGAACAGCAATATTCCCTCTGAGCTTATATAGGGCAAAACTAACATTAATTGAACTTTATACACTGTGTAAGGCAGTATTAGTTTAAGTACAAAACAAGAAACTATGAATGTGTAATAGTGGTGAGGTAGTGCTTGTAGTGAATAAAACAGTGGTAAAAGAGATACTCCAGTGTATTGTCCCAGTCAACAATTCTGCCCTCAACCTGTATTTTGATGTCTCTTATGTAAAGCAATGTAATGTAATTTCTGAAAATGCATCTTGAATTAGGGGTGGTCTACATTCTTCTAAATAAAAAATAGGAAACAGTGTCAAGAAAATCCACAGCAACAACAACATAGTACCAAAAAATGAGACTCAGGGTAAGCATTAAGTGGTACTATCAAGCAGTCCCGTATTGGAGCCTGAGAAGCCTTTGGGGTTGGTACTAAAAAAACCCCAAACTAGTATTAAATTCCAGGTGAATATTGCATTACCACATGGCACACTGTCCCACTCATCAAACAGGCCACTGTGAATTAATTTTTAAGAAACCTGAAGAGTTCTAAGATACATTTCAGTGTTTCTTCCATGGATTTTCAGAGAAAGAGAATTTATTATATGAAAAACATTATCAGACCATTATATATGACCATTATATATTTCTACCTCTTCACATTTCTAGGCTGGTGGTGTTGGAATGTATTTTTCCTTTCTAATGCCTCAGTGACAAGAAAAATATCTTTAGAGGGTCATTATTATTTAGGTGCTGTATATATGTGGGTTGTGAGCAACAGGAAAAATTCTACTGTCTGGGATATTTTTCTAAAGAAAGTGACGGTGTGATAGGGCACTATCCTTTCCATGTTATGATCATTGGTCACAATAGTGACAGTATGTCACTGCACTGATGAGTGTAGAGGTAACTCATCAATAAGTAAGTCGAAAACTTAGATCCAGGCTATTGTTGGTTCCATCTGATAAACTACCAGTATTTTGATATTGTGTCAATGGCAGACAAAAGCATTGTCAGACACTGGTACTGCTATCAAAATTCATAGTTATATACTTGTGAAATGTCACTACTATATTAATCACTGTAGTAATTGCTGTTCTTGTTAATGTGGTGTCTGCCTGCAGAGACATGACCCAGGTGGTAGTGAAATGAATAAACAACATTCTGGAAAGCGACAGAAGTAACTCTCATACGGAAATAGTGTTTTATACCATGGAGAATGTATTTAAATATTTTGATGGCTACCTATGGTCATCATCAGCTCCCCATGGTTAGTGCAGGATGCTTGGCATTGATGCCATATTATGTGCAAGTTACTCTTCTTCCTACTTGTGAGCACAGAGTGGTTGAGGTTGTAAGGGAGCTGTCACATAGGGTCACCTAGAACCACTTGCCCATAACCATATCCAGATGTCTCTTAATATTTTTGAAGTTGTTGCAGCCTTTCTGGTAACTGCTGCCAGTGCTTGGTCATCCTCACAATAAGTGTTTCCAGATATTCATACAGCACCTCCTGTGAGAGTCTGTGCCCACTGGCTCTTGTTATATGCACAGACAGCACAGAAAGACACCTGGCTCAGTCTTATTTGCACCCTCCCTTCAGTTATTCACATACGTTAATAAGATCCCCCTGAGCCTTCTCTTCTCCAGGCTGAACAATTACAACTCATACCTGGTGACTTCCTTACCACCAGGCAATGCCATTTGGATGCTGCTTGTCAACTTAAAATTTGCAAGTGAATAGTTCTTGAATTTTGTGGTAAAATGTTGCAGCAAACATACAATATATGACAAAGCATTACTCATGCTTTCTTCTCAAATTATTTTAAACAGTCCTATTCAATTTATTTGAGTAGATGAGCTGATTATATATTCTTCTCAACAATCACACGGAAGTGAAATTTATATGTAATATGAATATTTCCTGTTTCACAGCTGTTCTGTTTCTCTTGCCATATTTGTGTATAAGTGGTCTTGATCACGGACCACATATTTATATTATTGAACCTTTCATTCAGTATAAAGTATAGGTTCAGGATGGTATATCCTACCAGTTCTTGATTTTGTTGCCACTTCTCAGGTTTTAAATAGTTAAACAAACTCTGGACTTAAGGATCCTTTTTTATTTTGGAAATGTCAGGTCAAAACCTCAGGTGAGTAGGTGGGAGCATCCATTCATGCTTTAACTATGAGTCTTTTCGTGTGAAGACAATTGTTGCTTACATTGATGTAGATAAGATAGCTGAAGTTGTGAAAGAAAAAAGATGAATGAATGACTTTGTGCATCAATTGAATTGCTTGATTGTATCATTAATGATATATAATACAGGATTTCCTGATCTAAGATTGTTGTAATCAGGTAAGTTCGAACAGCGTACAGAAGGTCTCAAGTTTGTTTCCATGCAGCTCAGTACTAGAGCATTTCTCTTGAAGTTGCTCGAGCAAACAGTTCTGGAGCAGTTTGCTGCTCCAAACCCATGACAGAATTGCTCAAGGAGCAAGATGGAGAGAAGCTGATACTTCTCCCATCCTGCTCCAAAGTTACAGAGAACTGAGCTGCAGAATAGCTGCTGTGACAAACCTAGATGTGAATATTCAGTGGAAAGAATAATTTTCCGTATTACTTTTCCAATCTGTACTCTATTTAATCACTTGTGACAATTGTCCTTTCTGTCCTGCAGTTCTGTCCATTTGGTATGTAGTTTAGATCCTACATCTGAAATGGAGTAACATCATCTAACAGTGTGGGCTGGGGCTTCCTGCAGACAGAAAAGCTGAGGGAACCCAGAGGACAGCATGTGAGACATGAGCCAGCCCTGATAGAATGAAAGGCAGTGGACACTAACTGCAGCATGGTCAATTCTGATTAGATATTAGGCCATAGTAGTGGCCAGGCTGGAAAATAGGTGCACAGTTTGGCTGTGGAATCTCCATCCTCAGAGGTGTTGAATCCTTGCCCACACACAATTCTAAACAACCTGATTTAACTTACTGTTCAGAGCAGATCCAGTGGTCCTTTCCAACCTTAATTTCTCTATAGTTTCTTAATAATCAGAGCCCCACAGAAGCAATAAAAGTAGCTAATAAAGCACCTTTGTTTCATTACTGAAATTGGAATAACTTCTATTTTTCTTTCCTGTATGTAAGTTTTGAATTAAAATAAGTAGATCTGGAGTCCCCAACATAAGAAGGACTCCTGGAACATGTCCAGAGGAGAGCAACTAAAATGATCAGAGAGCTGGAGCACCTCCCCTGTGAGGACAGGCTGAGCAAGTAGGGGTTGTTCAACCTGGAGAAGAGGAGGCTCCCAGGTGACCTTCTAACAGCTTTCCAATATCTGAAGAGAGCTACAAAAAAGCTGGAGTAGGGCTTTTTACACGGGTGTGCAGTCACAGGACAAGGGGAAAGAGTTACAGACTTGAAGAGGGGAGATTTAGGTTGAAAATTAGGAAAAAATTCCTTCCTGTGAGGGTGTGGAGGTGCTGGAATAGGTTGCTCATGGAAGTTGTTGCTGCCCCATCCCTGGAGAGTTGAAGGCCAGGTTGGATGGGGCCCTGAGTAATCTGATCTAGTGAAGGTGTCCCTGCCTATGCAGGAGGGTTGGAACTAGATGATCTTGAATGTCCCTTCCAACCCTGGCCATTCTAGGATTCTATGAAATCACACAAGAATATGCTTTTGCATTTGGCGACTTAGACTGTTTGTGTGCCTAAGGAACTTGGTCTTGAAAACATTTTACTAGGTTTTTAGGACAGGCGGAATGACTGAGTCAAGTTTTAGATTTATAACTAAGGACATAGAAAAGTTCTGACTTATAAGGAGGAAAAGCTCAACACAGGTTCTTCTTTAGCGTGTCTCGAAAGCAATTCAGACAGGACACAGTAGTCTCAAAACCTTATACCCAACCAAAAGGTTAGGTGAATAGGGCCATCTATTTTAAGAAGGAGTATTAATTTGTCTGAATGTATCTGTTGCACCATGATTTGTTATGCTTCTCCTATGGAAGAAAATCTAATGCAACTTTTATTGACTTATCAGGGGGGTTGAAATCTACATGGAAAGTGACAGCAGGGCTCTTTTTCTGGCAGTTCATTGGCAAGTTTTGCCTTACACATTCTGCCAAAAGGGTGGGATCCAGCATCTGTGCAGTATTGATAAGAATGATTGTTATTCCTCCAGGGTGCCTATATTGCACACACCTTCTTGCATAGATCGAAAGCGGGTTAAAACTAAGAAACTGCTTTGCTCCCGGGTTTTCGGCACCGATTTTGTGGTGGGTTCAAGACCACAATTT
>JAOXOE010029205.1:0-14834 GCA_028565055.1 Phoeniculus purpureus
CTGCTCTGGCAGGGGGATTGGACTGGATGATCTTTCAAGGTCCCTTCCAATCCCTAATGTTCTGTGATTCTGTGATTGCAGGTATGGGGTAGGGTTTCACAGTGCAGTTTGGAGCTAAGCTGATCAAGCCATTGAATAAGTATCTGGTTCTGTTAGTTTATCCTTTCCTCATGAGGAAACATCTTTTCCTGTGTCTTCTATAACCTTGTCCTTCGGTGATCTTGTAGTCACGACTGCACCCCCATGGGTTCTCATGGGCAGGCCTAAATGGCTTTCAAGGGCCTGCCAAATTATGGCCTTGAAATCATAATCGTATTAACAGAAGCTCATACTGGTGCTGTTCCATTTTTATCTACTTATGTGGTCTCTACAGACTCACTTTAACATTGCCTTCGTTTCATGCAGACATTACAGCATGGCCCACATAAGCACCTACTCAATTCACTTTGCCACTGGCTTCAACAGGATACCACCCCACAGAGCTGATGTGCAGAGCTCATCAATGTGGTGGTGGAAATAAGCTCATAAAAAAGCTGCAGACTCCTAGTTTCCTTAACTCAGTTTGTGTTGCTTCAATAGGCTGGGAGCTCTGCTCTGTCTTTGGCTTGGGGGGTGTTCATTGTGCTGGGATGGGTTTTCTTTATGAAGTCTGTGAATTCCCCCCAAGCACTGATTACTCTGGTGCCAGTAGTGTGTCTTTGCTTGGCTTGATCAGATGTTTGATGGACAGCAGGTTGCTGTGGCCATGTGCTGGCAAGATTTTAAGGCTCAGGCTGAAAACTGCAGGTAGAGAGATTGCCTCTGTCCCTAAGCATGTACATCTGAGTCTGGGTTCAGTCAACAGCCTCTCACTGGGTTAAGCTCCTGCGCAGGGATGTAAGAGAAAGCACATTTTCTGGACTAGATATGCTCTGGTATCATAGAATCATCAAGGTTGGAAAAGACTTTCAAGATCATCAAGTCCAACCATTTGCCCTATGAGCCCCAACCACTAAACCATCTCCTGAAACACCATGTCTACCCATTTTTTGAGCACCAGGGACAGTGTCTCCACCCCATCCCTGGGCAGCCTGTTCCAAGGCCTCACCACTCTTTCTGGGAAGAATGTCCAATCTGAATCTCCCCTGGCGCTGACTCCATCTCCTCTTGTCCTGTCACTAGGTAGAAGAGGCCAACACCCACCTCACTACAACCTCCCTCAGGTAGTTGTAGACAGCAGTGAGGTCTCTCCTCAGTCTCCTCTTCTCCAGACTGAACAGTCACTCCCTCAGCCTCTCCTCAGCAGACCTTACTCCAGACCCTCAATCCACACAGTTGCCCTTCTCTGGACCTTCTTCAGCACCTCACTCTCCTTCCTATACCATGGTGTCCAAAATCACTCCCTTACTAACAGTCCACCTGAGGTCGAAAGAGCAGAGACAAACAGATGACAGATCTCTCTGCTCTGCACGGTTCCTCCTACCCAAGTTTTCTGACTGCCCAGGTAGAGCTTTGTGCTGCAAGCCCTTTTCATAACAGCAAACAATGTATTTTTGTCTGCTGTATTGTCCAATTTGAAATGTAATGTACAAACGCACGCTGAATTATAAAATGCAAACTCCCTTTCTCGTCCTTTCTTGCAGGACGTTGTGTAACCATGCATACCAGGCCTGAGGTGGCTGAGCATGAAAGGACATGATAATCTTAAAGGTCTCTTCCCACCAAAGATATTCTGTGATTCTGTGGGAGCATTTTGTAATTTTATGTTAAGCAGACTCTGAAAATGAAAGAAACCTGATGGCTCCAGTGGAAACGAGTCCATGGATCATGATTTGCTGAGGAAGAGACCTTGGCCTCTTTGCCTAAACACAACAACTTTCTACTTTAGTAGAAGGTTTTGAAGACACAACGGAGGGAGCCAAAGGACCTGAAATATAAAGTACTAAATACAAAGTAACTTGGCAATAACATACATCTTTGTGTAGTCTTTTTTTCTACCAAGAAAGAACGTACCCGTCACCTATGATAGAGTTTCAGATAGTACTAGCAGTAGCACAAATCACTCTTCTGCATTAAAAAAAGGAAATGAATTTAAATTGCCAGAGTTGCTGGTGCTCCAAAAAATAATTTTATTGAAAACTAAACAAAACAAACAGGCAGGATAATAACAGAAAAATTTATTGTTTAGAGGTAGTTCTCACTCACAGCCTTGCAGTTTGAGAATTACAGAGACAACAGATAGTCTTAGCCACCCAGAGACTGCATGAGGGCTGGGCTGCAGTAAGTGGTTGATTTCAAGCTTCTCTCTTGACCCACAGCTGCCCAAGACATAAATTTAGCAGCCAGAGTCTCATTAAGCAAAATGGACAATAGTAAGAAGAGTAGTTTACAGAAGGAAAGAACACACATCAGGGAAAGGGCAATACCAGAAATTAAAGATCCATTTACATGATGGTATATGGGTTGTTCAAGGCGATGGAGATAGTATTTCAGATTATTTCATAGAATCACAGAACATTAGGGATTGGAAGGGACCTCAAAAGATCATCTAGTCCAATCCCCCTACCACAGCAGGATCTCCTAGATCAAGTTGCACAGGAACATGATCAGGCAGGTTTAAAATGTCCCCAGAGAAGGAGGGTCCACAAGCCCCCTGGGCAGCCTATTCCAGTGCTCTATCACCCTTACTGTGAAGAAGTTCCTTCTCATATTGATGTGGAACCTTAGCTTAGACTCAGCGTAGACCCATTGCCCCTTGTCCTATCATTACATGACATTGAGAAGAGCCTGGCTCCAACCTCCTGACAGCAGCCCTTTACATATTTATAGACATCAATGAGGTTAACCTCAGTCTCCTCCAAGCTAAAGAGACCTGGCTCCCTCAGCCTTTCCTTATCAGGGAGATGTTCTGCTTCCTTCATCGTCTTTGTGGCTCTGCACTGGACTCTCTCCAGCAGTTCTGTGTCCTTCTGGAACTGAGGGGCCCAGAACTGGGGACAATATTTCTGATGTGGTCTCACCACGGCAGAATGGAGGGGGAGGAGAACCTCTCTCAAACTACTAATTACCCCAGGATGCCGTTGGCCTTCTTGGCTACAAGGACATAGCACGTCTATGTTTGGTCAGGATTTCTTCAAATACCAGACTGATGAGATCTGAATAGAGCCATAGTACGTCAGGAGTTTTTGAGGATGACAAGTCATTAGAAACAGCAAATTATTTTGAGTTCATCTTTATATGGGTGCCTAAAAAATTCTTTTATATCTACACCAAAGGGATTGGTAACTAACTAACTACCACCACTTTATTTTTCATGAATCTATTTTTAATCTTGGCATATCATCTTCATTCCACTGATTTTTTTTTCTAGTTAATTCTCTGCTTTCTCCTCACAATTCAAGCACAGTTATTGGTAACATTAACAATATTTATTTGGATAAATTTAGACCAAATCATCTTCTTATCATAAAAATTGGACGAAGTTCACCATTGCTGGTAATGGACTCGTTATGAGCACTGCAAGAGCAGAGATGTTCAGGATCCCTTGAGCTCCAGTTGTGAGAATGTATAAAGAATGAAATTATAACCTTACTAAAGCCAATGGGGAAATACCTTCTGCAAAGGTGGGAATAATAAAACACTATACTGGGAAATGTTCGACATCCATAATTTTAAGTGCATGTATTATGTCTCTCTTTATACATCACCTCGATGTCAAAAATGCTATTGATTAAAAGGGGCTACAATACCTGTTACATCCTCATGGGATTTCTCCAGCTCCAGTCACAGTACTTTTTAGTGAATTTTGGAACCTATAAATTTATAGCCCTTAGAATTACTGTTACTTTTAATTTAAGACTTAAAGTCTTTAATTTCTTACCCTTTGCAATGTAGTCTGGAAAAGAGTCATATTCAGTTGGCCTCTGTAGTATCATTACTCTGAGTGTATTTGTGGGCTAAATGAACTCTCAGGCATCAAGTAAGAGCAGAAGCATGCACTTAAACACTGGCTTTCACACAAATAAATGAGCATGCACTGCTCATTCTTGTGCAGTGTGAACACAGCTTTCCCGTATTTCTAAGATTTTTTACAAAGCTTTCATGAGGGTCTTAATTATTCAGTAGCTATTACGAGCCTCCAAGAGTGGAACAAGAAGCATATTTCCTAGAAATGAAACATGGAAGTGTTTTCTAAGATATTCTAATGCTAGTTGTTGTTCGTCTGTTCAGAGCTTTAAACACCGCAACTATGGAAAGATCAGACCAAATTGAGAAATATATTTTGGCTATAGAGATGAAATTGTGAATTGGCATTTAATCATGCAAAGCGATTCTGGATCGGGTCATTTTTGGATTTGTCAATTGGTGTGAGTGGGTGAGCTTTCATGGTAACAGAACAGCCCAGCAGGCTGTAGCTGTGCATAATTATTGCACTGCGTGGGGCACAGTACTGCACTCTAGGCGCTCAGCTGCATTCTGCTAGAGTTTTTACTGAGCTCTGTGAAGAAGTGCACCTGATAGTACTAGATGTATGTGTGTGTAATCTGTTTGTGCTTCTTTGTCTTAGGAAAATAAAACCAGTTGTAATGGAATATTTTTTCCTTTTGTTCTCCCCCAAGCTTCCAGGTCACTAATTATACTGGATAGGCTACTTGTGGGCATCTGCTAAAATTAACTGAGTTATGCCTGCAAGAATCTTATGAAAGGTCTTTGGATTTAGGAGTGTAACCAAAGTAAGACAGTGTTCAGGTTTTCCTACATTCCTCTGTGCATTCTTAAGGCTGAATGGTACTTGGTGCACTTCCGTCTTGTATCTTAACTAATCTGTAGCGGTTTCAAATTTTACTATTTTTCTTTTGTGAGTATTTTATGTCTGCTGGCTCTGACCTGTGCAACTAGCTAGAACACAGCCTGTGATTCAGGATTGGGAAAATTTTATTTCCTCTTCTATAAGTAAAACATTTTTATCTCTGTGGAGCTAGATTTGTGAACTCCTGTTGTACGTTATTTTTTCTGCTGCTCAGTTGTCAGCAGTGATCTGATTGTTTCCCATCTTTCCACCAATAATGGAGCTCATGCGAGCACTCTGTTGTTCTCATGAGTTCAGTATTACAGCTCTCAGTCATCAAAAAGCCTTCATGGTGTTTCTGGGATGTAATATTTTTGTGGGAAAAGTTTGGGTTGGGGCTTGGGTTTTTGGGGAGGAAGAGAAAAAGTAGAATCTGATATTGCAGTTACTCTGCCACAAGATTATGCGGTTCTCTTTCCCTGCCAGGGATGAAAGTGCTGGATATAGCACACATTAACTCCAGCAGATCTTTTCCCTGTCTGTACTGATGAACTTGCCATTGTCACAACGGAGATAAGAAACCTCTCACTTGTTAGTGTCCTCCAGCATAGCAGCTTCTGAGGCTGGCCTCAAAGAACAAACCTCAGAAAGAATGAATTTTGATTGCACCACGGCAAAGCCCTTTTTGTTCTTCTTGTTTATACAGTAAAAATGAAATAGCAGGAAGAAGCTTCATTTAAAAAAAAGGAATCTATTCTCTATTATTCCAAGAGAGTCTGAAGAATATTGTTAGAGGTGGGGTTAAGCCAGACAGGGATTTTTACCCCCTTTCAGCCTCTTTATCTTACACTTATGCCTGGTGATCTATATAACTCAAAAGGACAATGTGAAAATGTCTCCGATGTCTTTACAGTTCTTCCCGTAAGAATGTGTGTATTCAGGAACTATGCAGGATCGCTGGCATCCCACCCTACTCTGAATTACTGAATTTTACCAAGGAGGTGAGCAGTGTGTCTAGCTTTTATAATTTCTGCTTCACTACTTAGAGCATCTGGAAATAACTGGAAAAGTTCTGTCTGACTCCTGCCTTTCTATGGAGCTCTCAGCCAAGAGTGCAGAGAGAACAGACACGTCTGTGGGAGGGTGAAGGGTAACTGTTGATAGGAGCTGTGAAAGGAACATTTAAACATCTTTTAAGACCCTTCTCTTTTTTACAGGCTCTAGCTGTTACATGGGGTCTGATCCTCAGTCAAAGAAGGTCGTTTTAAAGTATGGCAGGTTTAAATGTTTATTTACTTCTGAAGCTATTGCACTAGCAGAGCTAATCAGGCCTTTGATGATGTGCCATAGCACTGCATCAACTGTGATGCTTCAGTCTGTTATTTTGCCTTTTAAAGAGGGTGCTTTGGGGTGGGCTTTTGGTCTTCTTTTTTCCTTGCTTTAGTTTTTAAGGGGCAGGAGGAGGAATGACCAAGAATAAAAAGCAAGATATTCTTACTGATTATCTTATTGCCACAGAAGACAGTTTGGATGTAGTCCCAAACTATACCTCAGCCCCTCTAATGCACATCTGAACTAACAGTAATACCAAACCAGACATCTGTGTGCTAGGTCTGTTCAGCAGCCTGTGAGTGAGCTGCTGCTGCTGCTCATGCTGCTGCACCTGCAGGGAACAGCCTGAGCTTCCTCCTGTGCTTAGTAAGGGATGGCAAGAGGAAAAAGCAGCCTCCGTGCCCAGGCTCATCACCCAGTTCAGAAGGGTCTGTTTGGGATTTCACTCTCCAGTTTTCACCCTGCTTTCTCTAACACAGTGTTCTCTAGTTTGCATCTAGAGTCCATTCATGCTTCAGAATTACAAAAGAAATGAAAATAAAAATGTTTCTGTTATCTGGACAGATGCCAGCATGAAGATCCTGATGAATCTCTGGTGGGAGGTCAGCGCAGAATTTCCACGCAGATTTGAAGCCTGAAATGGAGAAAATTGCAATGGCCTGGCTGCACCTGTAACTCAGGCATACACCCCTAATGTTTTTTAGCCAGTATGGTTAAATTAATTAAATTAAAGCCTTGCAGGCTTTCAAAGGCTGGTGAGGAGGTTTGCCATCTTTATGTATTCATATCAATGTATTTATACTTCCTATTTTGCTGAGTCTTCTAACGATAAACTAGCCCCAGAGTGGATGGACCTGTTTATATTTGACATCTTTTATGAAACAGCTTCATTTACCATGTAGAAAGAAGACTGATATTCAATAGGTCTCTTCTTTCAGGTTTCTTTTGCAGACTTCATTTATAGGTTGCCAGGTAACCAAAAGTCTTTGACTTTTAAATCATACTTCATAGAAGTACAAAAAGTGAGATTTTTCCAGATCTGAAATGGCAGGAACTGAAATGAACAGTAGTCTTAGCAAATGCCCATGGCTGACCATTGCTTTGCGTGCACGCAGACACATGAAAGAAGCGATTTGCTAAACTCTTCAGAGGCTGTATGGATCCAATTTCAAGTGCAGACAGTGTGTCTTTTCCTAGCTGGTTATTAAATGGAATCTGCATTTTCTTACTTAAGGTCATATTACTGCTCAATAGGTAAATCATATTCTTCATCTCCTCCAGGAAAATCACGTGTGTGCTGCTCCCAGTCTGCTTCTGCTTTGCCACCAAGTTAGCCAGGATTTATGCAGTGTGGAAAGGAGGGATAAAAAAAATAAGGGTGAATAAAGGAGTTGGCATTAGCATGACCAGCCAAATGTCCCCAAGGGACAGTGGTTGCTCTTCCATCTTCATTCTACTTTCATCTTAGAAGAAGCAGCCCAGTGCTGTGGATTACCCAGACTGACTCATGGGGCTGAAAGAAATCCAGAGAGCCCCAGAAAAAGCTTAGTTGTGGATCTGCCAGTTTCTCAGCCATCTATATGGCTATGGTTCAGTTACCAATTAGCTAAGTGATCTTTTCTAAGGATCTAATCCAATATAAGTCCAAGTCCAACATGTGCTTGTTACTGCTCTGTGGTAACTGGCATGGGTGACAGATGCAGCTGATTTTAGTTGTAATCCCATATCACTGAAGCACTCCAGTCCTGACTGTGGACGGAGACAGGAGAGCCCACGCGCAAACTGGAGCCTAGGGAAGAGATCTCTAAAGTTCTCAGTGTGGCCAAAAGCAGAATCAACTTTCTCAGCAGTTAAAGCAAGCTCTGGCATCATGGAGCATCCCTAACAGGAGTAGGATTGCTCAAAGACTCCTCCTTCCCTAGCTGGCTTTGTGATGAACCTTGCACTACAGCAGCTTGTGGTCTCTGACTTGCTGCAGTGGGTCCAAGGGCCACTTCACCCACTTCAGACGGATTGCCCCTAGTTCTTGCCTCTCTCTGAAGTTCAGCAACAGGGCAGGAGTTGTGGTGCAGCCCTGCCAGTAGGGAGCTGCCCTGAGACCAGTATGTTTTTTCAAACAGTTCCCTGAGAGTTCTAGTGTGGCAATGACTGCCAGTGCTTACTTGACTGGCTCTCAGTTTAAGCTCTGCGCACAATAACTTTTTTCCCCTTTAAAGCTGTCGTTTTGAAAGTTTTCTCTTTCACAGGGTTTTTACTGTGGAGAGACTTCTGAGGTGAAATATCTTACTCAAACATTAAAGCCGAACAGTTCTATATCCAGAGCTTCATCATGGCAACAGTCTATTACAACTACTTAATAAAATGTTTATATCAATGTCTGAAGGTCACAGTAATCTGAGCTTGTGCAATGACTTCTGTAGGATAAGTTATACAGCCCAGCACTGAAACATGACCACAGTACAAAGTACATTGTGTGGAAATCTGGTGTCAGACGTGGAACCTTGCTTTGCCATTTGGCTTCAGAATTTGCGCTGACAACTTCTTTACCATAAATGAGAGATGCTTGCATGCTGTCTGCTGGACGTTCCAGTCCAGTCTGAATACTTCAGAATCAAAACTGGCGTGGAGGGCACAGCCTGTGTGCCGTTAAAGACAGCCAAGCTCTTTCTAGCAGCGTGTTTAGGTTAGCCACTCTGATAAGGTAAAACTGATAACACGTACTGCGTGTTCAGCTACGTCTGTCCTTCTGATGAAGTGCTCTGAAATTATAGCATGAAGAGTGCAGGTTCTGATTTCAGCAGAACCCAAAAGTCTTGTTCCTTTATTGCTGCAAACTTCAACAACTGTTCTTGTTAACAGCCTAAACCAGAATAACAGAACATAGAGAAGAATCCTTCTGCACAGGGTCACCGCAGTTCTTGGGTCGTAGGTTACTCATTTGTACGCCAGTATTTATAGATGTGAAGTCAGGAGTAGCTCAATAGCATGAAGTAGAAACATGGCATCCAGGGCCTGAACGTCTCGGCTTGTGTTCCTACCAAATCCCCATGAAACACCACACATGCACGCCTCCCAAAGTGCCAAAAAGCCAACATCAAAGCTAATACATCAGTTTGCCACAACTGCAAATGGAAGTGATTCATCTACTCAAAACACTACTATTCCTACTATTAGTTCAGAAGAGTAGGCAGATGTGGGGGAGCTGGAAAGCTCATTCCAGCTGCATTTCACAGAAGATCAGGGATTGGAAGGGACCTCGAAAGATCATCTTGTCCTATCCCCGCATTTTTTCATTCATAATTCACTTGGGGTTGCACCCAAACCTGGGAAAGAATTATTGTAGTTCATTGTGGTAGGATTGTAATATCCATCCATTTACTACACAGACAGAGAAAAGAAGAGCTTAGAAATGAAATACGGCCTTGATGTGCAATGGAATATTCCAGTCAAATCACAGCCAAATCCTTCAGGCTCGACTCAAGTGTTAGGCTGTTTCCAGGTGAACACAGCAAAATTGTTTGCAATGATTCAGGAACGTTCAATGAACCTTCTTGGTCGATATTACAGAAGGAAGAATAAAAGAGGTTTAAATCATCAGATGTGGATGTCTTGCACTCTGCACAACTGAAAAGAGGGTTTTTGAAAGGGTCTTTCTGATCTTGTGATTTTTTTTTTTAAATCATGGAATAGTGGGTAAAAATAGGTAACGTGATAACAGACTTCAAAGGCTTAAATAGCTTGACATGGGCAAGAACCTATACTCTTGGACTCTTGTCAGTCCTGGGCAAAATCATGGAAAAATTAATAAGGGATCTAAGTAATAGAGATTCAAAGGACCAAAATATAATAAATGCTAATCGACAGAGTTCTGAAGAAATACAGCTTATGCAGCAAACCTGATTTTGAAAGAGATGATAGATGTGTTGATAATGGCCGTTGTCTAGATTTTGATAATATTTTCCTTATATTCTGATGAAAAATTGTGCATTCTACAGCTTTGGTGGAACATGCATTAAAAATGAGCTAATGGATAGATGTCAAAAATGAGATATTGGCAATTATTACAGAGCTCCTAAAGTGCTCTAGGGAGGTTGGTTTGGGGAAGCTTAAACAAAATGTGACAGATAGACGGAGCAGCTAGGGCTAGTCAAGGGTTGGAGCCTAGCATCCCCTCTGGGGATCAGAAAAGCTTAGCTATATTTCAAACTACTGGACATTTTCATCAATGATGCAGCTACGAGTACATGAATTAAAGCCTGGGGCGTTGTTGCAGGATGAGGGTGGGGTGTCCCGGTTTGCTGGATAGGTTTTCTGATAATATGAGCCCCCACAGAAAATGCAAGCAGTGTGAAAAATCAAGTTGTAAAGGGCATATCTGTTGAAGAGAAACTTTCCTGGGAAAAGCTACTTTAAAGAAGTTTTAGGAGATCCAGCAAAATTCAGTGGAACTTGCCAATGTGCTACTGCAGCAGAAAGGAGAACAAAGAAACAAGCACAAGATGAGAGACAGGTGATTGGACGAAGAAGGCATCTCCTGGATATACGGTCCTGGTGAGTCTAAATGCAGTAATGCTTTTTGCTATGAATTCCTGACTTAGAAGATGTAAAAAGCTGGATTCTGTGTCACAACCAAATATAACTAGAGAGCCAGAGGTAGCACCTTGATATAAGGGAGGAATAATGAGAAAGACCACACAGAAGTCACAACACATAGGTGACTGGAATCGACTGTAACTTCTTCAGGGCTTTTTAACTTGACTTAGAGTCAAAATAAGAAAAAGTGTCACGAGGCAAAAAATCAAACCAGTACAAATGAAAAACTATACTCACATTTTTAAGGAACTACAAAAAGAACTCTTGGTGCCTTCATCTCCTGAGGTCTTCAGGTTAAGAAGGGTATAGATATTTCAGCCCAATTGAAGGTAATGCACTCTCTGCAGGGGAATCTCTCTGGGTGAATGTCATGGGATCCAGCTAGCCTGTTCATGTCTGATCTTAAATGTAATGAACCCATGAATGAAAAAGCAGCTTTCATAGAAGAGAGTTAAATTTTGCCTAGAGAAGTGGTGCAGCATAATTCCAGGTTTTTTGAAAATTGAGCAAAGTCCTCAGTTGTGAATATAAATTCTGCCTTACAGTGTTGCTGTTTGCACACATTACAGAACTCTTGAGCTATTTAATCCTCATTAGTGAAGCATTATTAATCCACAACACTGAAGGACAGGAGGTATAATTTAGAGAAATCCTTATGGGAAGGATCTCATAGGAGATAAAAAGAAATTACGGTGTTTCCATAGACTGGTAATAAAAATCACAGCATTCTGGGGCACTTATTTTTTTAATGCTGCCAATTTAAATCTCTGCAGAAGAGCTTTGGTTTCTTACAGTTGCTATAGGGTTAGGGAGCAATTTTCCTTTTCAACCTGTGTTACATCTAACATTGGTCTATGGGGCTGTTCCCATCTTTTGTGTTCCGTAAGGCTTTCTGGTTCTGTAATGTGTTAGAGAATCACTGAAGTGCTCAGCCTGCTGCCTTGGGATTATTTCCTTTCATACTCACTAGCAGTTTAACCTGTCAAACACAATTATTAAGCAATCTGTAACATAGTAGAGACATAAATGGTCTCAAAAATCTTATGACTGATAAAAAGAGTGTTGACTTCCTACAGTTCCTGTGTCTGTAGAAACCCGTAACTTGTTTTCCAAAGGTTAGAATACATGAAAATAATTTGGCAGTTTAGAATATTTGGGAATTGTCCATCTGGATTTTTTATAACTTCTCTGCTGAGATAAATACTGCCATCTCATGCAATGGCCATCTCTTCACCGTGGAAAAGACTTTGCAAAGACAGTAGTGCCTTCAGCTTTGCAAACTAGTATTGAATGGAGTGATCACTCTTGGTCAACTCATGACTGTGTGAGACAGGAGTGCTCTTAACAGAAACACTCCATTTGCACTAACTGAAGCAGATCCTCTGTGAAAAATAATACAGCCATGTCAGCATGGTGCTGCAAGGGCAGGGCTTTTTCCCTTCACCTCCTCTCAGCACCTAAATCCAAAGCTGACACCTCCGTTCACCCCATAACACATCCCAGGAAAAAGGGAGAAAAGCTTTAGGGCCACCTGCTCTGAGAGAGGTTGAAATCCTTCTGTGTATGGGAGCTGCTTCCCGCGGTGCTGATAGGTACTGCCGAGAGGAACATTTCTCAGGGACACGTCCCAGGTCCCCTGGGAAGAACATGCCTCCTCTAGTTTGAGAAGCTGGAGCTGTAATTTCTCGCAGCTTAGAAGCAAGCAATGCAATGCCTTGGAAACAGCATCCATGAGGGATGCTGCAATCACAGTGGAAATGAAACAATGGTGCTTTATGCTGCACAGTCTCCGAGCAGGCACAGCCGTGAAACTATTCCAAAACATTTCAGAGTGGGAGGCAAATTATCCCAGTCAGTAACAGCAAAGTGAGCAAATAAAAGAGCTCGTATTTTCACTTAACAAAAGGAAATGGCTGTTTTGACCACATTTAGTGCTTTCTCAGCTCCTTCTCCCTGGATTCAACACATAGTGCTGTTAAAGACACAGAGTACTTACTTTTAATACTGTTACTTATTTTCACTGAAGCACTGTGTGACTTCCAGAGAGGCAACCTCCAGTCTGGAGCTTCCTATGGCCCCTTCAGGCAGGCCCAACAAGTGATGTGAGACTTTGCCATTTTGGGACCTGAACAGGAGAGAACCCTCATCATTACTGCAAGTCTGTTGAGCCTGGTCTAAAACGAAGACAACTCTTACATGGCACCCAAGAAGAGTCGAGCCAGTCTCTTGATTTGCTCATTCATTTTCTATCCTTGGCCAAAGTGCGTATACCTATACCTTACCTAGGAGAAGAGGATGTTCCTAAAACTGCACTGTCGAACCCACTTCAGGTGTTGTGTGAGAAATAGTGGGTTTTGGCTCTGTCCCTCTTAGCATAGTCTTGGGTACAGATCCTCTACCAGGCCTTTCTTTTGGAGAAAGCTGCTGAAGGTTGGAGTGTGGTTTCTTGTGAGCTCCTCACAGCCTCCAGAGCTGCACTGCAGGTGCAGGGTCCCCAGGTCAATCATTTGGAGACACAAATCTCACACAGATTTTGCATGAGTTTTTAAACCTCTCTTACACGTAGACAAAACCCAAGATGTGCTCTAAAACTTCCAGTTGCCTACAGGCTAAGCATCTCGCAGGAGACTTTCCTGACTTAGCATCCTTTTAGGATTTTTAAAAAATTTTTATTGATTTGAAGTTCCAGGTTTCTTTCTTCGTAAACAGCATTTTCTTCCTATAGGTGGTACACAGGTCTGAGCTGAAACTGCACTTTCACAAAATCCAGTTCCTTCTTTCTGGTTAGGATCTAGAGATAATATCTGGAGAGATTATCTTTCTCGGATAGTGTCTCCAGATAACTCCTATTCCTTATCAAAAGTTTATTTAGGGGCAAACCAGGCAAAGTTTGTCCTGGAAGAATTATCTCCTTTGGCCTAGAGCCAAGTCCCTTATCTGTTCGAATGGATGTCCTGTAAAACTAATGACTCCGGAGCAGTCTGTATCGCTAGCTCTTTTCTGAGTGCAATGATTCTTCCTGATAGCTCTTAAGTAAAAGAAAAGTTAAGACTGGAAGCTACAATAATAAAAAAAAAAGTCACCCAACAGTTGGGCAATCAAAGCAACACTCACAAAACACGTGGGGTACATGGAGTGATCTATACACACAGATTGGATTTGTCTCTCTTCCCTTTACATGCTGTCTCTGCACTGTAGGTACTGTGGTGTTATTTGTGCTGGGAGCCCTCTGTCAATAGAGAGAAAACAGTGCTCCTGGGGCTACAGGCGTATTTTACATGTCTTCTTTAGGACGGCATCAATCAGGTCTTGGTTCCACTGAGGAAGATCTTCAGAGACATCGGGCAAACCTGGGGTGACAGTGACAGATATCAGAGCCGGCCTTGTGACAGCAGGTTGGCATTTGCAGCTGTTTAAAGAACGTCAAGGAACAAAGACAGAAACTATTGTCAGGAAGGGAAGGAATGAGGGGGAGACTATTAGAGATTCAGAGAGCAAAGAGAGAACACCGATAACTGAAATATTTTCACACAATCTTCACATAATTCATGCTTCAAAAACTATGTGCTAGCAGTTGGTTTGCTCCAGACAAAGGAGTTGGTGTATTTTTCCAAAACAGAAGAGCTCTTCTTACCTGGTATGGGTAATTATGGATTACATACAGGTTCTGATCAGGTAGTTCTGTTTGTACCTGAACAAGCACTTGGAGAGAATATGGCACCACATAAACACAAGTGAAAACACCCTTGAAAAAAGAGTTTGGGATCACTTTTCCTACTTATTTTGTGCTCAGTTTCAGTATTTGGATCTGTGGGACAGTGACCAGCCACTTCCTGTGTCAAAGCTTACTAGAACAATCTCAGAAGTAAAGAAAGTTACACAGACAAAGGAATCCTAAAATCAAGGAAGAACCCACATATGCCCTGTCCAGGGTCATCAGAAATCAGCACTGCAAGCAACACAAACATTAGCTCTCAGGTAAAGATTAGCTCACTTCCACATTTGTTTGGTTTATAGTCTCTTTGCTTGACATGGAAAAGGCTGAGCTTATCAATGACTTCTTTACCTTGGTCTTCACTGCAAAGGCCTCCAGCCACACTCCTGGAGTCATGGAAGATAACAGCAGGGACTGGAAGGAAGA
>JAOXOE010029206.1:0-14833 GCA_028565055.1 Phoeniculus purpureus
CGGCAGGGAGGGTGGGCGGGGGGCGGCGCGGAGAGAGCGAGGAGGGAAGCTCGGTGAGCGGCAGCGGCCCCCGCCCCGCGTACGGCACGCCCGCCACCGCCTCCTCGCCCGCTGCGCCCCCGGCCCCGCGGGAAGAGCTGGCGTGGGGGAAGAGAGGCGGGTCGTTACAGCGCGGAGATCTCCGCGGGGGCGGAGCCCACTCGGTGCTGGGGCCGCTCCCGGCGCGGGGCGGGGGGTAGCGGCTCCGCCCCGCTGCTCTGCACGGGGAAGCAAAGCCCGATCCGGTTCAGCGCCACTCGGCCCAGCGCTGCTGCGGAGCGTGACACCTGCGGCTAGGCGAAGCGTCCTCGCCTGCCCCCTGAACCCTCCCTCCTGGCTGCAAGACCGCGGCGGCGGAGGCTCCGCGGCCCGCCCCAGCGATGAGTGCGGGCGTGGAGATGTCGCCGCGTTCCCCCTCCGCGGGCCGGGCAGCACAGCGGCGGTGGGAAACCTTGGCCAGCTTTATGATCGACACCAAGACAGGCCACTCCATAGCAGCTGTAGTCCGCGCTGGAATATGAAATGATTTGCCCAAACCTGAGCCGCGGTCACCAGCCTGGCAGCAGCATCTCTCTTGCATCCCCGCATCGGCTCTCACTGCACTTTGCCGGAAACGCTGCCCTGCGCTACAGCACAGCCCCCGCCGGGATGCTGCCATTGCCCAGGGAGCCACAGGTGCACCAGAGGCCTTTGTTGAGCCTCCCACCTGCTGCCATCAAGGGATGGTAACAGCAGAGCAGAAATGTCTGCTGGTGGAACAGGGCAAGGGTGCTACTCCCAGTGCAGCTCAGGCAGCCCCTTGTCTTTTGCACAGAACTGGAAGAAGTTCAGTAAGAGTAATCATGAGGAATTGAAGGATAGAAAGAAATGCCATTCCAAAAAACCACCTCTGAGCAGTTAGAAATGGAACCCAGTCTCCTAATGCTTAAGGGTTGTAATAAACACTAGAGTGGGTGAATTACTTGAAGAAATTGTACATAAGTATGTAGAAGAGCAATAAAAGGTGGGCAGTAGGGCTCCTGCAGGTTATACATAAAGGAATGAGACAGAAACAAGAGGGCGACACAAACAGAGCTAGAAGACATGGTGCTTCAGCACTGCAATTCAGGCTGCAAGATCTGTAGGTTCCTACCAGCCTCATGCAGCTAGCCAATGCTGTTCTGCTCACAGGCAGGGCTCTGGGAGCAGGAGGTAAGTGACAACCTGCTAGACAAATGTCCCTGCCCATTCCTTGTTTCTTTAGCTCTTTAATCTGCAATACAAAATTAGTTCTGCACTTGACCACCATAGAGGTGCTTCTGCAGTGTTTGCTCCCAGTGCTGAAGTGAAGCAGTCGCTTCTGACCAAAGAGGACAGATGACACTCTTCAATCGTGGTCCACATTGTTTTGAAGATCCACAGACACCATCTTTTAGTGTAGAGCTTCTCCTCTCCAGCACTGTCTGAGCTCCATTGCCTATGGGCTACTCGGGTTACTTCTATCACAGCATGGCTGCTATGATCATGTGTTTCTCCATGCTTAATGCCATGGACCAGTGTTGGAGCTCAGATACCTCAAGCTGAAATATCCCCAGCTGCAAGCTTGAGTCACTCATAATGTTCATGGATGAGCAAGTCTAGAGAACCTGACCCCTCATGCTGGCCTCAAGCAGCCAAGCAGAGCACCACTGCTGAACCCCTGGAAACAGCTCTGCAGGTGAGACTCACCCTTTGGCTCTCAGGTGCCCTCACTGACAGTCAGTTGTGGGACCTGGGTGTATAGTGGCACCGAGTGAAAGACCCAGAGATACAGCAAGATTAAGCCAGCAGCTGTAGTGTGCAGACTCCTTACTGGCCATCCAGTGAGGTGCCCTCCAGTACTCTGAGCCTCCACCCAAACCATCTTTGGGTCAAGATCAGACACAAAACCTATGTCTGGAAGAGGCAGACTTGCATAGAAGGAGAGCACCAGGGAGACCCATGTGGAGTTTGTAATCCCAACTGCTCACACCTGCCCTGCTCCAGACACATCTCCTATCATTCAGTCCTGTCGTGGGGGCAGGCAAGGACATGGGCATTCAGTTAGGAAGGAAGTGCAAGAGCAAAGGGAAAAACACTTTAATAGGAAATGAAGAAACAATTAATAGAAGCATTTGGGTTTTTTTTTCTCTCCTATGACACACTACAGTGGGTTCTCCACAAGGAAGGCCCTCTCCCTGCTCAGTCTATGGCAGCCTGTAGATGGGGCAGCCAAGCATACAATGAGCATTCCCATATGGGAAACACCCCTGGTGCCAGCTCTGGAGTGTCAGCATCACTGCCTCCACACTTCATTCTGCAAACTCAGGGATGGTTCCATGATCTAAAATCTTTCTGTGCTTCCCCCAGCCATCTTATCTGCTAGTACCTTATTACCATCTGCAAATGGAGAGGCCTTGAGCTGCAGTCACTGCAGATCTGATGGAGCCCTTCCCTACTGTCTTGCAGCACCCCTCCTGAAAACTCGTCCCTTTTTAGCTGCCATCAGAGTTATTGAATTCATACTTCTTTGTAGTGAACTGCATGTGCCACCTGCAAGTCCCAGCTGAAAGGGAAAAACTTCCTGTTTGTTGCTGTGTGCTTGCAGTGGTCCCTAATGCTGCTCAGGGCTTGACACATTGTTGAACTCAAGAGGAGGCCAGGTGTAGCTGGCTGAGGGCATCTCATCTGCACTTACTCAGCTTGCTTCAGTGAATGGCAATGTTTGGGCTGCTAGAAGTGGCACTGTCAGAACCCAAATGGTGTGGGCACATGCACGAGGTGACACAGTAGGTGCAGTGCCCAGCACCTTCAGGCAGCTGTGGGCATCTCACCCCAATAATGTGGGCACTGAGTAGGGCTTAAAGGAACTGGGAGCCAGTTTCCAGGTAGGGAGCCTTAATGGAGGGAAGAGCTTTAAAGAAAACAAGAGCTGTTTCATTTTCTACCCTGTCCCTATCAGAAACCTGCCTGTCTTTAAATTCATCTTTGGTAGCTGCTCTTTTTACAGGTGCTGAAGTGTCAGCAAAGTGTCAAGAAACCCCTGGAGATGGTGCTATTCACATGGTAAGAAGGCAGCACAGAGCTAGGTTTTATCTGCTGTTTCCACCATTTCAGCCCCTGTTATCTCTTCCTTCCTCTCTCATGAACTCCTGCAGAAACAGGAAGGCAAGTGTGAAGAACCAGGAGCTGGTCCCTTACTACAATCTACACTACAGCCTTTCTAGGAGCAGAAAATGGGTCAGGCTGAAGGAAGCCAGTTCCTGGCAGAGACAATGGTCACACAAACACTGCCACACTGCTCCTTGCCTTTAGTCCAAGTGGGAGCTGGGTCCTGCCTTGGGAAATGAAGCAAAGTATTAGTTCTGAGACTGGGTGCAGATGAGGAAGGTGTCATCTTTCTAATGCTGGGGAAGAAAGGGTATGTACCTATGGGGTAGGTACCTTTCTCCACCACAATCACCTGCAGAAAGCTACCTGATGTCTAAAGGTCAGAGGAGGCAGCAGGGTCTGCAGACCCTCAGCTGAGAATGGTGGGATGGGGAGCATCAGGAGGTAAATGCATGGGGTGGAAGCAGGCCATGAGGAGATGAGCAGCAAAGAGAGGAACTAGCTGAACTCAGCTCAGTCAGCCAGTTCATTAGCACTACTGCAGACCCTCATCCAGCAAAGATTCGCAATTTGCTGTGTCTGGGGCTTGTCAAATGAATGTTGAACAGGTGCTCTGCAGAGCCAGCTGCACAGCTAGTGGGAAAACAGGGCTGGGGGTTCCCATGAGCATCGGAGGGTTTGTGCAGTCATGGGTGAGTAAGAAGGAACAGGAAAAGGAACATCTCATGCTGAGACTGTTCCTCCTTGCCATTGGCAGGAATTCACACCTGGAAACATGCAACTGGGATAATAACAAGGCATAGCGAGGGACCAATTGCTCTCAGCACTCTCAGGGCAGTTGCCAAAGAAATTATTCTCCTCCAGGCAAAATAATTTTCAGTCTATTAATGATCTCTGATACATTGCCCAGCACCACTATACAGTTCCCATATCCTCACTTGTGGCAGCAACATTGCAAGGGTATTCAATACACACCACCAGCCACTTTCTGCAGTTGAAATTACTGCCAACTAAATGTCTTCCATGGCTATGCTAGCAGAGGAGAGGAATGATGGAGACCTGCAACAGGTCCCTGCAGCAGAACCCAGGCTCCCTCCCTGTAAAGGAGAACCTGGAGGCTCTGTTTAATAGCAATCAACTGCAGCAAGCTTTATGGATTTCCTGACAGACTCACAACGCCCACAGCTGCTCTCCCTAACCACCCGGCAGTGCCTTGCACTGGAACACTGGAACACTTGGCAGTGGGCTGTCTTCTTGAGGCATCTCGCTGGGCACTAGGCAAGAATCGTGCTGCTGCATGGGCATGACAGTTACAGCAGTGCTGTGTCCTGTGGTCTGCAGGTACCCAGTCATTGTGTCTGCCTCATTTCCTTTAGAATAAAGCACATGGAGCAGAGGGAAGGTTTGAAAATGCAGCTAGGGCACAACTTCACCACTCCAAGTCACAATTGGGATGATGTATTTTGAAGTCTCACATCTTTAAGAGAATCAGATTTTTTTTGGTCTTGTACTTTGGTCTTCAGCCAGATATGCCTAGTGTGATCCCACCAGATACCCTGTTTCACTGCATCTTTCACTAGTGCCAAGCTGCCCCTGGGCATGCTTACACAGTCATTTGCCCTGAGTAAGCTTTTGTGAACTTGGGGCCACAAAGCCCCACAGGTCAGCTCTTCTGGGCTCCTCACTGGGAACCACCCCTGCAGGAACCAGTCCCATGCTTGAAATGGCAAAACATCACTCTGGAAGTGCTGCAAGGGCTCAGCACCATTCTGCTCACATATGGGGCTCCCCTCAGCAGCATCCACTTGTCCAGAGGGACCTTTCCCCACATCCAGGGATGCCTTTTCCATGATTATTCTTACTCTGAGTAGGGGGTAAGAATGCGAATCTCAGCAGGTCCACACTTTCTTTCACCTAGCCATCGCTGCTCAAGTCTGCCCCTTCCAGATGGAGCAAAGAACCATTTCAGCAACTCCCACTGCCTCCAGCCAGTGGCTCGTGGAGATACTGGTGCCTCATCTGGACTCTGCTGCTCCAGGGCACCTCTTCTGGTGTGGGAACCTGCCCAGCCTCAGAATGAAAAGCGAATGCCGGTGTCCGCAGGAGGTGGGCACCCAGCTGACCCCGGCCCTTCCGGAAACCTCTGCCGCGTCCCCTTTAAGGGAGTAAGTGCTGCTCGGCAATTCCTGAATGGCCGGCCCCGCCCCCGAGCCGCCCGCCACCCGCTCAGCCAATCAGCGCCCACGCCGCGGGGCGCCGCCGCCTCACAAGCTTCTTTTAAAGGCCTCGCGTCACTCTCCGCCGTACTAAGGTTGGGGGAAGGCGCGGCTTTTTCGGAAACTCTGGGGTGACCATCACACCGAGTTCCAGTCGCGGGGCAGGGAGATGTTCCCGAGGCACCCAGCATGCCCGTACAGGCGCGTTCCTCGGCGCGGACACAGGCAGCAAGCCCTGGGAGGCAGTGCATGTGAGAGACTACTGAGTTGACAGTTGACTGGACAAGAGCCAGCAGTGTGCAGGTGGCCAAGAGGGCCAACGGCATCCTGACCTGTATGAGAAACAGTATGATCAGCAGGAGTAGGGAGATGATTGTCTCCCTGTACTCAGCACTGGTGAGGCCACACCTCGAGTACTGTGTTCAGTGCTGGGCACCTCACTACAAGAAGGACACAGAAGTGCTGGAGTGTGTCCAGAGAAGGACAATGAGGTCTGTGAGGAATGGATGAGGGAAATGGGGTTGTTTAGCCTGGAGAAAAAGAGGCTGAGGAGAGACCTTATAGCTGTCTATAACTACCTGAAAGGAGATTGGGGTGAGAAAGGGGTCAGACGCTTTTCCCTGGTGGAAAGCAATAGGACCAGAGGAAATGGTTGCAAGCTGCACCAGGGAAGGTTTAGGCTGGGTGTTAGAAATAATTTCTCCACTGAAATATTGGAACAGGCTACCCAGGGCAGTGGTGGAGTTCCCCACCCCTGGAGGCACTTAAAAGTCAGATAGATGTAGCACTGAAAGACAGGTTTAGGGGTGACCTAGCAGTGCTCAGCTGAATGTTGGAGTTCATGATCTTAAGGTCTCTTCCAACCAAAGATATTCTGTGATTCTGTGCCTCTTCCCTCACTTCGGCTTCAGAGCTTGTTTGGAGAACAGATAGCCAGGTCCTGGGGACTGGGCAATCCCTGGGGCCAGAGTGCACAGCTGGGTTGAGTTTCACCCCAAAGGAAGCCAGGCCAGGAGCAATGCCACCAAGCCTCAATGCAGTGAGAGCAGGCAGTTGGGAGAATGGTTTCATCACAACATTCTTGTTCTGTGCCAGAGCACTAATGGAGGAACACTTCTACAGCAGCAGAGCCCCAGTGCCCACAAAACCTCCCTTGTAAAACCCCCGTGAGATTCAGCTGTGCACAGTGTACAACCACACGGAGGAGAAATCGCTGCACAGCAGATGCCAAAGCAGCAGGAGCAAACAGGGCAGCAATAGAACCATGACATATTCAGGCTACAGCATAGAAACTCCTGGACCAGCCTGAGTCCCCTCTTCCCTTACATCTCTCACTTGCTCTGTCACAGCTCCTCCCACAGTCTGCTGTAGCTGTGGATGTGAAATGATCTGGACTAAAACTGTCCCTTTAAAAGATGGGGACATCCTGACAGGAGTTTGCCACATTTAATGGACACACACAAGTGAGGAGCTGGCTGTCAGTCTAGGGAAGTGGTGCTGGACAGGCATGATGTTAGCCTGCCTGGTGCCAGCCCCAAGAGCTATTTAGGCCACAGGCTGCAGGAGGCCTTTCCCTAAATCTCAGTGCTCCAAGTTTTAGGTGCAATGCCAGTGAGACTTCTGCAAGGTGCTTTATACCAGCAGGCTGCAGGGCTCTGATGGGCTCTGCCCTGAAACAGACCCTTG
Organism: Phoeniculus purpureus; assembly: GCA_028565055.1. Classification (NCBI taxonomy): domain Eukaryota; kingdom Metazoa; phylum Chordata; class Aves; order Bucerotiformes; family Phoeniculidae; genus Phoeniculus; species Phoeniculus purpureus. The sequence continues at coordinate 7,050 of JAOXOE010029206.1, forward strand.
CTTCCTGTAGCAGGTCACGGGGCTGCTGTGGAAATGCTTGTTGCAGCCATGCACAGTCTAACCGCCCATAACAGGCAGAGCCAAGCAAGAGGAGACAACACAGCCGAGAGCACCTTTCAAAGGGCTTACACTTGGATTCTAACGAGGGATGATTCCCAAACCTGCACTTATCCACTGTCCTCCTTCCATAATTCCCTTTGCTCCTACCAATCCTGAGGATAATGGATCTCTCAGAGTAGCTTGATATTGATCTTCTAAATCCTAAAGACCAAACCCTTTCATAAGTAGTTATTGTAGCTGCTCTATTTATAACTGCCTGGATTGCCTCTGCCACTAGAATCCTGATTTCTGTCCAGTCCAATGCCATTAAGATGCAGTGACGTTCTCCTAGCTCCAGCATTCCAGATAAAAAGCAGCTGGTCTGCCAGGCTCTGCCTTCAAGCTTGGTTTGCTCCTTTAAAAAACGGTGAGGAAAGCTCATTTGTTTTTCAGAAAAACACCCAGGAGATTTGTCCTCGGCCTCCTGAGATGCTGGGGTGGCTGTGAGGGGGAGCAAGCATAGATGGGTGGAGGTTGGGGTGGCATTTCCCATGCTGTGGGCACAGAGGCTCTGCACTCTGCTGTTGGTTTGTATTACAGGAGACAGGCTCCAATGCTTCCCTTCAGTTGCAGCAGGAATTTGGTCAGCCACCTGATAAGGCAAAGAAGTAAAGAAGGTTTCTGAGTGCTGCTGTAGGGGCTGCACTGAGGCTGTACCAGCTCATTTTGCAAATATGATGAACAAAGCAGTAACCTAGCGGGGACAGCATGGAGGCTCATGTTGCTCCTGGCCAAGGCACTGATCAAGCTGGACCCTGTTCAGTCTCCATTCCTCTGAGATGCCTGTGAATGGTCTCAATTCTTACTTTCAGAGCTATGCATTAAAATCACTGGTGTGCAGTGGGGGAGTCACTCCAGCAGCTCTGCTCCCCTGGGGAGAGCCAGACGTGCACTAGATGAAGGCAAATGAACTCAGAGCATGAACCTGGAGAAGAATGGATGGACTCCAGGCTTGTCTGGATGCCTCTGGAGTGTGGCCATCTGTGGGACACTCCCCAAAGTCTCCCCTTCACTGTACCATCTCTGCCATTGCACAGGGAGTGCCGCAGGCACTGGCACAATTACAAAATAACTTCAAGAGAGGGACAGTGACTTGGATGAAATGAACAGCAGTGGGGCTGCAGCCAGGGCAGTGGGGAAAAGGAGAGCTCACAGTAGGCATTTCTGCAGCCACAGGAACTGCCACATGCTGGTCTAATTCTGCCCTGCTGCAGGTGCTCAGAGCTGCTACTGCCAGCAAAGGTGCAGATCAAGGGAACACCCTCCTCTTTGGCCAAAGGCAAATCAGGAAAAAAAAGCACTTAAGAAGGACAGGGGAAGTAGACAGCTGGTTGCCATGCTGGCAGCACAGCCTGCTTTTCTCTGCCAAATCCCCTGGGGAGCTCCATGAACCTTTTCTGCACTTGAGCTGTGGGTTATAGGGCAGATGGATGCATCTTTTTTAGTGGCAGGTGCAGCTGGGAGGGCTCCTAACCAAAGCGTTTCTACAGACCTGGGCTGTGTCCTGCCTGGGACACAGGAAAGGAAGGGGATAGTTCTGGCCTCAGCCCAGTAGGGCTGAAGCATGCCTGGCACCTGGCACACTGCAGGCACATGCAGCGGTGTGCACACAACAACAGCCTGGGGAGCAGCAGCACAACCTGCCAGTGAAGTGTCCTGTTCATCAGTGATTTCAGAGCACGCATAGGCTGGCTGTCCTCTGAAACAGTCTCACTCTCCATCATGTTAAGACCTGCTGTTGCTCAGTGTCAGCTTTTGGACCGAGCAAAGACAGAGCTGCATGCTGGCGTCAGGCAGTGAAGCAACAAAACCCTTGGCAGGCAGAAGAGATGGAGGGAGGGCAGGGGACTGCAGGAGGGGCAACATCACACTGGCGCAGTGACAGGGATGACTTCAGAGTGGTTGCAGAGCCATGTTGGGAGATAGGAAAGGGTGGCAGGGGAAGAGCAGTGCTTCCTTGCAGGCACAGAATTTCTGCTTATCAGTGGCATTGTTCATCTTCTATTTATTTTTACAGCTGGCTGCTCTCCGCTCCTGCACAGAGGATGAGAATGGTGCTTTCTGAGTGAAGCAGACTTCCTGACAGCCTGTGAACACAGGCAAATGGCACTGGCCATGGTAATACCCTTATGGGTCTTCCCACCACACATGCACATTAGCCCTGAGCAGCCCTGCTCAGGCAATCACTGGGCTTTGTGAAAGGCTGAAATGGAAGATTTGAAAAATGCCACAGATCAGACAGAATTGTGTCTCTGAGTGCCTCAACAGGGCACTCATTTCAGGTGGCTGAGCCACTCTGCTCTGGCCTCACTGAGGGCTGAACGTCATTTTTTCCATGAAGGGATGGTTTCAGCTCACTACGCCTTGCTATCCAGAAGCACATGTTACTGCTGCATTTCCCAGTCCCACTTTCTTTGCAGCAGCTATTTCCACATGCAAGGCTACTTGTTGTGCACACACATCCTTGCCAGCAGACAGAATATTTCCCGTTCCTGGAAGCATTTGTGTGGAGGGGCAATTTACTTCTCATGTATCTCCCTGGCTAAAGCAGGTAATGGTGGCCTTTGCTCTGCTACCATTGTTGGTGAGATGGGCAGGCAGAGGAGAGGACAGAGCCAGGACAACTGAAAAGATTTACACTGACAGATGTGGTAAGAGAATTACACTTACTTCAGGCAGGACAAGCCAGTTCATCATCTTGCCTTTTATCAGTGCCAGGGTGTCTGCTACAGATCTTATTCCTGTGTTGATACTACCAAGGGAGCAGCTGCTTTGCCCTGCAGCTGGTGCTCTCCTGCTCTAGCATTAAATATCGTATCTTAAAGTTTCCCCAGTTCTTCCAAGTGCCATTTGCCATCTCAAGTGTTTGCTTGAAACCCCCTTTGGAAATGCCCATGGCAAAACCATGCACTGAAGGCTTGGGGTGGGGGAAGAAGTCACCATGGGGATGGGCAGGAGCTAGGTGTGTAGGTGTTATCCAGCAGGTTGTCCTGCACACTGGGCCTGTTGAGAACCAACACAGGTGATGCTGGGCAGGAGATGAAGTGTCCTCAGTGGCTTCATGAAGGAGATGGAAGTGGTGCAAAGCTGTGGTCCACTAGCACAGCCTGGCCTCAGGCATGACCAATTCTGTGTCACATTCTGAATCACTGACTTGGGGGACTGCTGGAAATGCTACCACCCTGCTGGAAGAGTGTTCAGTGATTAGATGACATCTCAGGGAACAGGCTTAAGGACGTGTCAAAGGCCCTTGTATCCCAGCACAACATTGGCCACAGAGGAGCAGTGCTCAAGCCTGCAGCATTTCAGCACTGCTTGGTCCAAATTTCCAGGAAAGCTGCTTGGTCTCCACAGAAAGCAGAATTTCAAGCAGGACCACACACATGGCTAGGTCTCACACTGAACAGTACCATCCTGACAGTTTTTCACCTCCAGGTCCCTGCTCTGCCTGCAGCCAGGCTGTGAAGTGGCCATCCTCTAGGATGAAAGAGGCTGCGTATGAGAAAGCCCGGCCAAAGCACAGCCTTTTCAGAACCCGGTCCTGCCCACCCAGATCCCCACCACCCATTCCCTGTCAGGGTAGTGATCCTCTGCTCAGGGCCAGCTGCGGCAGTCCCTTGCAGATGGGCCACTTGGAAAACACCAGCACCTGGCATCAAGGACTAGCTCCTGACCTGTACAGAAACAGGCTAAAGAGGAGGCTGAAAATTAAAAAAAGCTTCAGAAAAGAATGACATGAATTATTTCAGGGCTGAAACAACCTGCCTCACACTGAGCAACTGAAGAAGCCAATCTGTTTAGTTTATCTCAGGGAAAGTTAAGAGGGAACTTAGATGCATCTATAAATACCCACATGTTAGGAACATTTCTGATTGCCACGGTCCTTTATTCTAGCAAACAAAGGCTGCAAAATTTCCCGGGGCTAGGAGCTAAATTGAGAGAAATCCAGGCTAACAGTAAAGTGTGGATTTCTAATGGAAAGGACAAATAACCATCAAGCCAGTCAGGCTAGGGACACAGTAGATTCCCCGCTGCATGAAGTCTTAAAATCAAATCTAGGCGGCTGCTGCTAAAAGAGACGTTACAATTCAGCCAGACCTTTGGGCCTGATGCAAGAGCCCCTGCACTGCACAGCCTCGGATATTCAGGAAGAAAATCCCTGAAATGCCGACTGTTCCCAACTGATCAGGCTCTTACCCCTTGTGAGTTTTTTGTTCCATTACTTTCCCAGCTGGGGTCATGGTTCCCTCCCACTGGCAAAAAGAGACCAGCAGCCAAGCTCGTTGTCCTATCCTGTTCAGAAAGCCACACTTCTGCCCTTCCAAAACTGGTAAATATTTGTGAATGTTTGAAAACACAGAGAGTAGCAAGAGGAGAAAAGGAACAGTAAAGGAAAAAGATGGGGCATTACCCATTTTATTGCAGTCAAGAATAAGAAAAGAAAACATGTAAACAGGAGAGAAAAGAAGTGCAATTTTCATATTTATAGTATTTCAAAAGACAACTCTGATTTAGCAAACAAGCATGATTTCAAACTGTGCCAAAGAAAACATTTTCATATAATTTTCATATCATTTTAAATCTGCAGTGATCTCCAATTATCTCTCCCAAAACTGCATTTTGTCCTTTCCTTGTCCCTAAAACGTCCCTCAAATGTATAGCCCAAACTATGCACTTGAACCAGGAGGAAGCTGAGATATATAATGCACATCCAAATACACAGTGTTTCCAAGTAAATAAGACAGCAGAGAAAAGCTCCTGGTAAGCTGAGGAATGGGCCTGCCATTTAAAAGCTCAGCGAAAAAATATGGAAATCTGCAACGTGGGAGTGTGACAGCGCTGGGGCGAGAGGGATGGGGCTGGGAGGATTTCCAGCTCCACACAGCCTCTTTATTTCTGCATCAAATCCACCTGCCCTCAGAGCCCTGAGGTGTTGTCCAGCCCCTGACACAGGTGACTGGTGGATTTCTTAGGCTGAGCATCACCACAATAGCCACAAGGAAGCACTGACAGGCCCAGGAGAGGAAAATGCCTCCCTGGCACAGTCCCTGAAGTGCTACAGGCACACATTCCCAGTGCTGTCCCCTCAGTGCCAATTGCTGACCGGACTGGCAGGGTGGGGTGCAGTGTGGGGCACATGGAGGCTCACCTGGGGCAGGGTGCTGCGAGAGCTGAGCACCAGACTGCAAACACTGGCTGGTGCCTCTGTCCTCAGTGCTGTCACCCTCACCAGCTGTGGTGATGTTCTTGGCACACTGTCCCCTGAGGGGAACCTCCACTCGCTGTCCTGGAAAAGATCCTGAAATGAGACAGGGGATACATGTGGGCAGGGCAACCCAGCTGCTTCCAGCCCCACCATTCCCCCACTTCTGAAAGGGCCAAAATGAGCTGCCTCCATGCAAGAGGCTCTTACTGCCTTTGGTGAGCATCCCACCATCTGTGACTGCCTGCCCATGGCCCCATGGCAGTGGGGTCACCGCAGGCCATAGCAGAGGCTTGCAGGTAGAGGACTCTGGGGCTGTCCTGCCACCAGGTGGAAGCAGCTTCCTGTTGCACTTCACATTTCAGAAGCACAAGATGCCTTAAAACACGTTTTTTGGAGAAAGGAGAGATCTGATGGCATCGCTGGGCTGTGTTTGGTGCAGGGAAGCCCCAAGACTTGCTGCTCTGCATACACCTCACTGCACACAGGGTACTGTGGGGAACAGGAGCACCCCTCATGTCAATTGCAGCAGGCTCACACTTGCTTCTCCACTTGTTTCCACATTGATTTTTAAATGTCATTATTGACTCTCGTATATCCCCAGGGTCCCATTGACTGGCCTGGTCACAGAGACCAGCAGCTGTTTCTAGTAGAGCCCACTGGTGGATGGATCCAGGCTATAGGAAACCCAAAAAAACCAACGCAGGAACTCGCTGCCTAAAGTAGATCATGACTAAACATCAATTCATAAACACAGACTAAATCTGCAGGTTTGCTTTAACTACAGGGACCCTTAATGTTGAAGAGGGTCAAGAAAAAAGGGACTAAAATGATTCCTGAGTCAGAGGAACATATATATCCCCTGCACTAATTGTGGGCAGTTTTATGCCCCCTGTTCTTGATTGTCACACTCCTCAAATTTGGTGTCTTCACAGGTAAATAATGGGAAGCCAGTTCAGCCTGTGAAGCACAGATATGGTGTTTACTGTCAGGATTATTTCCCCAGAAGGGAGAAACCCCAAATTTTTTCATTTATGTACAAATGTTCTTTTATCACCAGCTCAGGAGGTTCCCACAACATCCCTTGCAGGGCACAAAGCTGTGAGACAAAGACAGGAAGAGGGCCTGAAGAGGCATGAGGTGATTTTATTTACCTTTATGCATTTTATACAACTGAGAAGCTACTGCTCAATTCCTGCCTCCCCACCTGGTGCCACATCTTTGAAAAGGCTACTGAAAATTAAGGAGAATGCAAATAAGAGAAAAAGAAGTTATATGACAGCTAGGGAGAAATCCTATAAAGGAAAATTTTAAAGACTCAACCTGCTTATCAAAAGCAGCCTGTGAGGTGGCTACGTCAGAGAGCCAAAATGCCTCCATGGGTGATAGTGTGAGATGGAAGGAACTAATCCAGCTGCAACAGCAGAGCAGCAACCAGAGACAGAGATTACCTATTAGTAATTCAATTAACACTTGTGAAACAAAGAAATTGCCTCATTAATGAGACAATCTATGAGACAGGATGTGTGGAAACACTCAGAATGTGAGCTTGCCAGACTATGGCAGTGAGCAGCCACCTGTTCCCCTTGTCTCCCCCTTGATGCAGGATCATGCAGGATCTGGCCCTGCAGCATTGTGTTGGAGTGGCTCTTACCTCAGTCAGGTTTTGAGACTCTCCATGTGTGTCTGCAGAATTTGCCTTGCTGGTCCTGTGCTGCTGCCTGACTGTGCCACGATGTGCTTCTGGGGTAGGAGGCTGCAGGGGTGTGGAGCGCAACATGAAATCGTAGAACTCATGGATATCTGCAAAACAGCATGAGAAACATCCACAGGACCACGAAGGCAGCACAATGCCAGTGACTTGCATGGGGTGCAGCACCTGTGCCCACCTGTTCTGCCCCCAGAGCATCATGAGTTCGAGCCCTCTGTGAGAGGCTGGCACATGGGTGATGGGCTCCACACTCCTGCTGCTTTGCCCATCATGACCCCTCTGCAAGGCAAAAGGTATGGAGGGGTGCCTGGCTCAGTGCAGTGCCCTGTAACTGTAGAAGGCACAGATGTTTCCACAGAGGAATGACCAGACACTCCTTGGCGACTAAGGAAACTGCTCAGTAGTGTCAATTGGAAAGCCATCCTGCCCTTATCCAGGCTGTGCCAATATCATGTGTGCTCCCATGTCATAGAATCATAGAATCATTAAAGATTGGAAGGGACCTCGAAAGATCATCTAGTCCAATCTTCCTAGCACAGCAGGATCACCTAGACCAAGTCACTCAGGAACACATTCAGGTGGGTTTTAAACACCTCCAGAGCAGGAGACTCCACAACCCCCCTGGGCAGCCTGTTCCAGTGCTCCATTGCCCTCACTGTGAAGAAGTTCTGTAACGGGTTGAAACTAAGAAAATTGCTTTGCTCCCAGGTTTTAAGGGGAAAGGAAACCAAAGCAGTCAGGTCTCAGTGAGATCTCAGATAAATTTGCCAG
>JAOXOE010029207.1:0-14832 GCA_028565055.1 Phoeniculus purpureus
ATCCTGCTGTGGCAGGGGGATTGGACTAGATGATCTTTCGAGGTCCCTTCCAATCCCTGATGTTCTGTGATTCTGTGTGACATAGCATAGGATGGAAATTGATACTTCCTAGTCCTGGGAATGAGCCTGGATAAGACTGAAACATTTCCAGTTGATTGTGGGACTAAATTCCAATTTGTTATCTCTACAGCAAGTCAAAGCCCTCTGGCTTGAGTATATTTGAAACAAGAGATCTTCAGACCTCTAGGTCCTCTTTACCAATTCTTTCCCTATCAAAGCTTTACAGCAAATGCTGGATCTGAAAATGCTTTCACCCCTGAAACTTGTAGCTGCATCCTACTACCATGGAGTATTCTGGTACAGGATTCAGCAGAAAGGAGGGATGACTTCTTGATAACATAATTGAATGTAAATAAATATGTATGTTTAAGTATATAATACATAATGATATAAATAAATATATATGTAATTTCTGATCAAGTTTTAGAGGCTTGCATAATACAACCCATTATTGGAAAGTCTGTCTTCTGTGTATGGGGATGAATTCCAATGAAGAATGAACTGCACAGTACCCGAACTTCTGGCCTCTTCAGTGAAAAAGTTCTCATCATCTGTGTCATTATCCATTGTGTACGTCCTCCTATCGGAAACTCTCCAAATATTTAAATCATGAATAATGAGGATTCACAGGTAGGCAATCTAGTCAAATATTTCTTTCCATTTCTGGATTGGACTAGATGATCTTTCAAGGTCCGTTCTAATCCCTAATGTTCTGTGATTCTGTGACTCCAGCCAAGATGAACGATGCTTATTTTTTTCTGTGGGTTTTTGTTTTGTTTTGTTTTTTGTTGTTTGTTTTGTTTCTTTTTGTCTGGAGGGTCAGCACTACAAGGAAAATTACCAACTCTAGCTTAATGGTCAGTGAGTAACTGGATCCTGCAATGACCCAAGGGTTCTTGGTTCAACAAGAGTTAATGACTGCTGAAGATACACAGCCTTTCTCAGCATTATTCCTTACGTGTACCATTTAGAGAAACCCCGAGAGCAGGGGAAACTATATTGATGACAACGAGGCATTTATGGTAGGCTTTGAGAAGTTGTGGTTCCCTGAAAAGCTGTAAGTAAAGCCTCAAGCTTTCTTCTGCAGCTGCTGCAAATGATACAGAATGTCAGCCTTGAAATATTTTAATAACTTTAATTATAATACGGAAATATATTGAGCTCTTGTTCCATGCATCCTCCTTCTTTTAGCACCTAGACTTCTTTTTGTTCTTTGTGGAGGTGATGGATAATGTAATGTATTAAAATAGTTCTTTCCAAAGAAAGACATGAAGCAGAATGCATGGTAAGGAAAGAATAAAATGATGAGGCACAGAAAAGTGGTAAGTTAGAACTGAAAAATAAATTGCAAGAGTTTTCTAAAAATACTATATAGGAGAAAAAATGTAGTTATCTCTACCCTGATGTCAAACCAGCTAAGCTGTTTGACTTGCATGGAAACAACCCCTAAGCAATGAGTAATGATTATTAATTAGAGTCTGGTAAAGTAACAGCCCAATGTTAAATTAGCATCTACTGCTGTAGACTTCTCTGTATTTCGTGTCAGCTACAGAGTACAGACCTCTTGCCATGTTTACATCAGTGAAGCACCAACCTCTCTACTCCAGATCTGTGGTGATTTTGTCTATGTGTGATTCTCTAAACAGACCAACCCCTAATGCTCACCATGTACTTCCTATATGTCCTATTGGATCCATCACAGCATCTACAAGCACTTCACAGAAAAAAATCCTGCACGTGCTGGTGAAATCTTCCACACAATATGGGAAGTTTGTTTAAGTGATGACCAATAGCTATTCTGGTCTTCTGATAATCTGGTTCATCATCCTAAGCACTTTCCTTTGTGCTTGAGGTCAAAGACTGACTGCAGAGTGAGCAGAGATGGGATTTAATTCTGAAAACATTAGCTGTGTCAAAACAGGATGCACTTGTGAGAGAAAAAAAAAAGACATCTCTCTAGAGTCAGGTGCCAGCATGGGCAGTCACTTCATAGAGCAGGGAACTACTGAGTAAAGTACTGTGACAGGCTTGATATGGCCTGAAATGTGAGCTCACACAGCAGATCAGCAGTATGAGAAATAGGCTGTGGAGAGACCAGAAGGATAAATGGACTAGAAGTGTTGTACAAAGAAAGAGAAAACCATATAATTAAGGAGAAAAAGTATGGTACTTGGCAACACCTGTATTAAAATCTATGTTAACAATATCACCTTGTAAATTTATTGAGTGTATGAGACACTGCTTCCTCTGTATAATATTTTTATTATAAAACAAACCCCTTCTTCAAAAGATAAATACATTTCAAAGCAAGTTTGAGTGGAGTTTCAACCGATCACATTTATGCTTTTTATAAAAAGAAAATAAATCCAACATTCAAAGATTGCTTGGGGTACAAATGAGAAATTTGTGGCCAGCTGCAAGTATTTGCTTTCCTTTCCAAATTAACAATGAGGGGTCCAGCTCACTTTGCTTTAGTGATGTTATAGCTAGAGAACATTCTGTTTCATGCAGGCTGCCTGTGGCTCGGGGGGATATTAAAGCATTTGCATTAATAATAATCAATGACTATCTACAATGAAAACAAGTCATAGGCTGGACAGTCTGATTACATCATTTTAGGGAGAGGAAATGAGGTTTAGAGTTTGTTTAAATATAGTGAAATGAACTTAAGAAATTACTAAAAAAGCCACCAAACTCATCTCCCACTCATTCAGTTTCATTATAGATAAAAATCAGCAGACTGAGAGAGAAAGATAGTCTGACTCCTGAGAGTATTTTGTTAAGAGTGACTCATTTAATAAAAAGCTAATTTCGATTCAGGTAATTGCAAGGTCCTCCATCTAGGAACCAGCGATACAGACCATACTTAGAAGGCAGGTATATGCTATGCTGAAACAAGTTCAAAGGCTTTTTACTGGATAACCCAAAAAAAAGTAAAAAAAAGTGACACCAGAACAAAGAACACAAACAAAGTCTTTGCGTGCAGGAGCATCAAGTTAAACTATAGAAATGTTATTAGGGACTGCGCTTGTGAGCGATTTCCTGGAGTGGTTCCAGCAATCACAATTCCAGAAAAAGATATTAAGAAAGATTTTGGAAATGACCTTAAAAGGAGTAGGTAGGATGAGGAAACATGACTTTAAGGGGAAATCTGGTTAGTATGCTTGTAGATAACTGAGGGTTGAGCTGGTCATGGGTTATATGTACTCTGAGAATGAAGAGCTTTCTGACTGTAAACTGATCTTTAATTTACAAGTGAAACCACAGTGTACCAGCCAGTGTTTAGAAGATGAAAGTAGATAAATTGTGGCTCAACAGTCAGAGTGATTTGCTCTTCAAAAAGCATGTGTAGATTTCATGCTAGTTAAATTGTTTAATTTATGACTTAGCTACAGCATATTCATTTGAATTAAAAAAAAAGGACTCAGAGGCTGTAGAATTGGCACAGAAATTACCGAATAAGTGCTATGCTATTGTCACGGTTTAGCACCAGGTTAGCCCACAAAATTATAATCTGCTTAACCATGCAGATGGGAATGTCCTCCCACCCCCTGGAGGGGGAAAAAAGAGGTGAAGTAAACACATGTCTGGAAACTGGAATTAGAAATATTAAACTTTATTAAACTTTATTAAACATTATTAAGTAGAAAAAAAAACCAAAAAAAAAGGGAAAGGAAAAGGGGAAAAGGGGAAAAAAAAAGGTATGTTCTTTCTGAATTCACTCCCACCCCTCCTCCTACCCAGACCTCATAACCCTTAATTCCTAAGAGATGCTAATCCCAGAGACTGATGGGATTGTAAATGATAAAAATTGGGGTCCTTGCTACTGCTTAGTTCTCTTGTTAAATCTGCTCACCACTTATTCCTTTTTTGCATGCATTGACACTAGTGCTTCCATAAATTATCACATTTTATGGTTTTATTGGTAGCAAAAGAAACTTTGATGATATATTTAAAAGATGTCAAAGCTATTAAAATGAGTTTGTACTTGCAGAATATTTTTACGTTGTAGCATTTTCAATATATTACAGCCAAAGGTGAAAAAAAAAAGGGCTTAAATAAAAGCAAGACAGTGAAGGTTATTCTGACCACATATACCCACAGACACATGCAAAAATGACCTTGAAAGATGTCCCATCTGCCAGGTTTCTCCATCTGACTGAAGCAGGCAGTTGCTTTGCAGCCAAACAATGCTAAATGGGGAGAATTCAACACAAAATGTGGCAGGCAGCTTCTTGTCAGTCTAACTAATTAAAAAAAAGCAAACAGATGGACAAGCAATGATTCTTATTCAACAGGAATTTGTGCACTCTAAGTGAGAAGGCACTGTCACAATTTCCTTAAGATGTAAAAAGAGTCTCTTTACAGATCAGTTTCTAGATCTCAGGGCTCGATGCTGTGTTTCTGATTGTCCCCCTACAACACACACATACAGCCCTCTTACACTGTATTCTGCCTTGCAATGCAAGAAAAGGGGTCTGAGTGGTTCTTGGAGAAATGAGATAGAAAAGGGTGAGAGAAACAAAAGTCATATTCCATTTAATTACACTGCTATTCTTAATCTTTTCCAAACATCAGTTTATATGTTCAGCTTTTGCACTAGTGAATTGCTACCGCATGGACAGTGTCAGAAGGAGGATTGCTAAGGGGGAGATTGATTGCTTCTCAGGAGCAATGAGCCTGAAAGCAGGCAAATGAAAGGGGAGAGGGAGCTGCAATGCTTGAAGCTTGCTTTGAGATAAGAGTCAAAATAGGTGCAAAAAACAGTGAAATGAATTAACATGAACTGAAACAGGATGCTCCTGGGGAGGGCTTAGAACGATGTGCTTCAAAGTGCTGCAAAGCAAGCACATCCTGCAGGAGATTTTAAGAATGAGAAAAGATGAGAGAAGAAAAGGAATAGTCTATATCAAGAAATGATGATTGTTTTGTTGCAGAAGCTTGGGCATAGTAAATAAGGTGAAAAATGAAGTGTATGTTACAGAAGCTCAACTGGTTTGAGTGTTAACCAGTTGAGTGTTAACCACACAGACATTTGATGCCTGAATACAAGAAGAGTCTAAAGAAGGGCAACAGGGCTGGTGAAGGGTCTGGAGAGCAAGCTTTATGAAGACCAGCTGAGGGAGCGTGGGCTATTTAATCTGAAGAAAAAGAGGCTGAAGGAAGAGGCAGCAAGTGATTGGACAAGAGCAAACCAGGAGAAGTTTAGGTCAGCCATTAGGAAAAACTGCTTTATTAAAAGGGTCATCAGGCATTGGAACAGGCTCCCAGGGACACGGTTGAATTGCTTTCCCCAGATGTGTTTAAAATTCATGTAGATATGGCGTATAGGGACATAATTTAGCAGAGGACTTGGTACAGTTAGATTAATGGTTGGAATGGGTCTTAAAGGTCTTTTCCAACCTAACTGATCCAGTGAATCTTGGTTGCTACTTTTTTAATGAAGGATGAGCTCATCACATTAACATGACAAGGAATCTGACACAGCCATGGATAGAAAAATTATACATAAAAATAATAACTGAAATTATTGAAATGTATGCTTGACAATGAATTTTGTTCAGTATTCTGTCCATATAAACATATTAGTAATGATGTAATTTCAACTTTTGGCATCACTGTTAAAGACTTCATAGTGTAAGACATCACTTCTGCAAAGACCCACAGACATGTTTAAGCATGGTGTAATGTTTTTTGGGCATCATTCTGTGCATATCAGTAAACACGTGTTTAATCCTTTGCAGAGCAGGAAAACTAGCAGTCCCAGGAACTGCAGAACTGATGAGATGAACTGCCAAAGTACACAGATAAACAGATCATTAGGAGTTGGAAGGGACCTCCAGGGTTCATCAAGTCCAATTCCCCCGCTCAAGCAGGATCATAAAGCCTAAGGCAGGTTACACAGAAACACATCAAGATGGATCTTAAAGGTCTCCAGAGAAGACTTCTAACCTTCCTGGGCAGCCTGTTCCAGTGCTCTGTAAACCTTACAGTGAAGAAGTTTTTCCTCATCTTGAGGTGGAACTTCCTATGCTCCAACTGACACCGATTGCCCCTTGTCATATCACAGGGCACAAGTGAAAACAGATTGTCTCTTTCTTGACATCCAGCCCTCATGAATTTATAGACAATGATTAAGCCCTCTCCAAGCTGAAAAGTCCCAGATCTCTCAATCTCTCCTCATAAGGTTGGTGTTCCAATACCTGAATCTCTGTTGGACCACTCTCTGTTGGACTCTCTCAATTAGATCTCTATTCCTCTTGAACCAGGGAGCCCAGAAATGGACCCAGTATTCCAGATGTGGCCTTAGTAGGGCAGAGTAGAGAGGAAGAAGAACCTCCCTTGATCTGCTGGATACACTCTCCTTGATTCCATTTGCCTTCTTGGCCATCAGAGCACATTGCTGTTCTGTGGATAACTTATTGTCCACAAGAACTCAAGATCCCTCACCACAGAAGTGCTCTCCGGTAGATTGTCCCCCAACCTATACTGATGCTTCTCATTACTTCTTCTCAGGTGAAGGACTCTACACTTATTAAACCTCATTAAATTCCTCTTTGCCCATCCCTCCTGTCTGTCCTGGTCTTCCTGAATGGCTGCACAGCCATCAGGTGAATCGGTCAGACCACCCAGCTTAATGTCGTCAGCCAAATTGCTGAGGAGACTCTCTATCAAAGTCATTAATAAAGATATTAAACAAAACTGGACCCAGCACTGGTCTCTGGGGACACGACTGGTTACAGGGCTCCAGCTAGACTCTGTGCCATTTATCACCACTGTTTGGGCTCTGTTCTATAGCCAGTTTTTAATCCAAGTCACAATCTGTTCTTCAATCCCACACTTCCTAAGCTTGCTCATGAGGATGTTATGGGGGGACTGTCAAAGGCCTTATTAAAATTGAGTTAGACCACATCCACTGGTCTCTCAGCATCCACCCATTTATTCATGACATCATAGAGGCTATCAGATTAGTCAGACATGATTTCCTCTTGATAAAGTCAGGACATTTGGCCTGAAATTTGTTAAAATTTTCTCTATGAACCTCCAGACCACAATGTGATCTGTAGAAAAATTCTAACAGATCTGTAAAAGAAAACTGAGAGAAAGCAAGTGAAACACAGACAGGTGACACCTCTTAAAGAGGAGTATCTCCCGTTGAAGATACTAATGATTCTTAAATTTTAAAAAAGGTTTTAAATCAGTGGAATTGATTATTTTCTATTTTACAGTCTGGCTGAATGTACTCTTTTTAAAAACCAGCAACACAAATCTCGGCAACCACTGTTCAGAGAAAATCTGAAACCCAGATGTCCTGGTCCTGCTCCCAGTTATCTAAGCATTAAAATGAGAAATATCTTCATGAATGCCAATGCAGTTCAAATCAGCATCACCACAATCATCTGTGTAGAACAGAGTATAACAAAATCAATACCTATGAACCTTGGAATTTTATCAGTGTTACAACTGACAAGGCCAAACTGTAAAATGCTTATTCTGTTCCTCCTGCAGCAAAACTCTCCCTGACTTGTATGAGACTTGAGGACTGAGTTTGAACCTCAAAGTCTGATCCACCCTCGGAGTCTCTCCGAAGTCCTTGCACAACACTGCCAATAGGATCTCAAGGTTTGTAACATTTCTGTGATTCAATCTGTGGATAGCAAACTCCCATGGGATCCTAGATCAGTCTCAAAATCTGCCCTTTTCTCTAGAAATCTATAGAGAAATCTTCTACCTTTAGGAACTGATAAGTGTGTGAGATGATAACAAACCTCTCTGAGCCTTATAATCTCTGTTTCAAATGTGACTCCACTGCACCTTCCCATTTAAACAGATTGCTGTCCGAGCCTTGGAAATATAAAAAATGATTTAAAGGCATATAGATCCTCCTCCCAAAACCTACCAAATGAGACTGTATCCTGCACATCAAATGCTCCCATTTTTCAAAGGGAGTGGTAGTGGTGGAAAAACAGGGAGAACAGATCTTGCTGTGACAGATGTTAGTCACACTGCTTAACATGCTACTGGAAAGCACTCAGATGGCACAGCGATAAAGGCTGGATATGAAGCAGACCAGAACAAAACTCTTTCTTTTTCCATCATGTTTTGGAATCTACATCTTTTGCTTTCTTTCAAGCATGATGATCGGCTTTGTTTCTCATTAGGTCCAAACGTAATATGGCAAACATTCACACTAATTGATTTGATTCGTTCACTCAGCTCAATACACATGACTAGGGGAATCACCCTTTGTGGTCCATATAAAATATTTGCACTTTAGTTTACATATATGAAACCCCTAAAAGCTCACAATTCTCACAAGACTGTAATTATAGAATCATAGAATCATTAGGGATTGGAAGGGACCTCGAAAGATCATGTAGTCCAATCCTCCTGCCAGAGCAGGACCACCAAGACCAAGTCACATAGGAACACATCCGTATTGTTTTCTAGAAGTTCTAAGTACCTGCTTTACAGAATTATAGAATCAGTCAGGGCTGGAAGGGACCACAGGATCATCTAGTTCCAACTCCCCTGCCATGGGCAGGGACATCTCACCCTAGATCAGGCTGGCCAGAGCCTCATCCAGTCTGGCCTTAAACACCTCCAGGGATGGGGCTCCAACCACCTCCCTGGGCAACCCATTCCATGCTCAGTTGCTGTGTGCCTTTCCTTAGCAGGTGAGTATGACTACTTTTCAATCATTTGATTCAATTACTGGCACTGTGTTACCTAAAGAGAAATGCTAAATCAGATCAAGAAGATAAGAGGGGGCACTAAGTCGTTTAGGATGCAAAAGTTTTAGATGCATTTATTCCAAAGTAGCTGCTTCTTGTAGGGAGCAAGATGGTGTGCAGCAAATATTTGAAGACTACTCTAGAATTTTGGCAGAAAAAATACATTTTAACACAAAATGTCACCAAAAAAAATTTAGATGTTAGGATCAAATCAAAACAAAGCACATGTGTGCCTATTTCCAGTAGAAGTGTCCCATATTCAGCCACAGAACTGTCTGGCAGAAGAAGAAATACAAATCTTGTTTTCTTGGGGTTTTAAAAAAGAAATCAGTATTATTTCAGTAACTCATTTCATTTCCAACTGAAATACAGAGCACAGTCTTTCTGTTTCCAGATGTGCAGTATGGATCCTCTCGTTCTTGCAGCCACAGTAACACTACTATGACAATGGGACCATCTTCTTCCACCAGGGCTATTTGAGCAAGGCAAGTGCACCAGAGATTAATGCAGGTCATACTTCCTTCCCTTTGCACTCCTTTGCAGTGATACTGACACCCCAAATTACGGTGTTTACTGCTTCTTTCTATGCCCAACATACTTGATGATGTTTTAACACGCTGCCTTTGTAAGGAATGAGAGAGGAGGATCTTTATTTACAGCCTTGCTCTAGTTTGCACACCTACAGCGCAGAAGGCAGAGCACAATGCTCTCATCACAGTAGGCAATGACCTACCTCAAAGTTCACATCAGAGGCTAAACCTGCCACTTCACAATCTTTATATTAGTTCAATTATTATTGCATGGATGCTCTACACACACTCCCCCATAACTGTATGATATGCAAGGTGGTCGGAAGAGTGACCGAGACTTGTCTTCTAATTTCTGCTGCCAGCCAATCCAAAATCACAATACTTGAAGCAGTGGCTCTTTCAAACTTTCTATGTACGCCCCAGTTATCTCAGAAGATAATAAATTACGTGGTAGCCATTTGATGATCTACTTGACAAAAACACCAAGTTTTTAAGAGTTTCAGTGGTTGAGACTGATGTGACAAATGGAAGTATTTCTAAAGAGCTGCTTTGTTAAATACTATAACCTTAACGCTGTCTGCAGTGCACAGAAGCAGCAAAGGCCACTAAAATATCATCTATTCGGTTTCTCCTTTCACTGTAAGCCCAAAGTATTTTATACAGACGACATGCAGTTCAATGTACTTTTCCCATAATAGCAAAATGGAAACCATCCAACTTTATGCAGTAAACACTTTTATCGACTATGCTTAAGTATTCATACAGAAGCTAGTAGCCGAAAAGGATTGTGATGGTTCTTTCATGGTGCTTTGAAACTCATGAACAAATACGTGCACTGCTTCCCTACGAAAGAGAAGTGAAGAGTCAGCTGTGGGATAATCCCACACGGTCAAGCAGAGTACATGTCCCAGGTGGTGAAACCAGCCGTCCAGCGGGACTTTCCTTGTACTTGGGATGCAGAATCAAAAAGACGAAGTATCTGGAATTCCTTTCAGAGGCTAAAAAACCTTTGATGAAAGCAAAGTGAAGTTCAGTTTGGAAAGTGCAGAGAACATTAGAATGCCCGGCAGAAAACAACCTGATAGAAGTGCTCAACAATACATTGCCAACACTTTCTACTTAGCCAGCACCTTTTATGGAAGGAGTGAATATGCTTTACCAGATGTTAGCAATCATTTGTCCATCTACATGAGGTAGCCAAGGTCTTAAAATGTCATATGACTTCATCACAATAAGGAGTGGAGAAACACGCAGGTAGTAGAAGAAATACAGGCTATCTGCGGTGTTATACGCTTGGTCACGGAATGAAGGTCGAGGTCTGAGGAAGGCTAGAGACTCCTTTAGTTGTGGTGGGATTCTTTCATGTATGTCTCTTTAAATTGTTTCCAATAATATTGAACCAGCTATTTTGTTTTCTTTGTTGGTTTGATTTTACTCTGGGTTTGGGCCAGCTTGTGATGGATTCTGTTCACATGAAAGGGAATAAGAGCAGAAATCTTCCATTACCACCTCCAGCTATGACAATCTCCGGTCACTGCATTTTACCTTTTCTAGGGTCAGGAGAAGAAAACCAACGATGGCAGGTGGATTGGACCAACAATGGTGGAAAACCAACAATTGTGGAAAACCAACAATGGCTATGGCAGGTGGATTGGACTAGATGATCTGTTGAGGTCCCTTCCAATCCGTAATGTTCTGTGATTCTGTAACAATGCAAACACAACTTTGAGCCTCCCTGGAGATGACAAGAGTCCTCTGGACTCTGTCATGTATAAAGGGTTTTTCTTCTACTCTTGAGGTTACGCTTGCTCAAAGAAACTTAACCAAGCCCGTATCTATGGAATCAAAGAACGGTCTGGGCAAGACAGTCGAACACCTTGTTCAGCTGAAATTTAAAAGTATCCAGCTCTGGGGACTTCACCTCTTTCCTGGAGAAATTATTCCAATGACAGATTGTCCTTGTTACAAAAAAAAAAATCAATTTTCCTCCTGTGTCTAATTGTAATCTTCACAGGAGCAACTTGTGTCCATTACCCCTTGTCCTTCCTGCATGACTCCGTGTACAAAACGAGTCTCTGTTTTATCGTAACCACCCTTTAAACACAGAATTGTGCAAGAAGTGTCCCCTAAGCCTTTTCTATCCGGCTTTCCTCATACGGGAGGCTTCCTAGTACTTTGTTCATCTTTGTGGCCCATCACTGGACCCTCTTCAGCCTGGTGACATCTGTTTTGGATAGCAGGGATGAAGACTGAACACAGTATTCCTGGTGTGGCCTGAGAAGTGTGGAGTAGACGGGGGAAATACCACCTTTGAAATATGTCATTACCGTGTTCGGTGTTTTTAAAGAGGTTTACTTTCACAGTCTCACACTTTTCCTTCTTTCTGCAGTTTTTCTGTCATGGCTTCTAAACACTGGTCCATGTAAAGGGAACCAAGGCAGGTGTAAATGTGATGTTCATAAAAGACCTCAGTGAGAAAGAGGATAATCATACACTCAGTAGTTTTCTGAACCAATAATCAGTTCCAGGCTAAAAAGCAACCCGCATGCCCTGGGGGCTGTGTGTTTACTTAGCCTATATCACTATGTCAGTCAAAGCTCCATCTTAGGAAGCACTAACCCCTGGTGTGTGGAGAAAAGAGCTCTTATTTGCTACTTCCCTCACTTGTTAATAATTATAATTCTAAGCAAGTTCCCAATTAGAATGAGCTCAATGCTCAGCCCTTCCTTTCATAGTTTCCTAAACGAGAATCTCTGAGCCTAAATAAACATAATATTCAGTTTCATTTAAATACAGAAGACATTCAGTGCTTACTTTAAAATATTCCTAGAGCTACTGTTCAAATAATTCGTACCTGATCTTTATCTGGCTGTTACATTCATCTAGAACAGCTTGACATTTAAAAATAGAAAAAGATCTCTATTTCACATGTTCTTGTTCTAATTTTTTTTAATAAACTGTCACAGGCAGAATGTGGAGAGCTTTTAAACTTCTTATGTAACCCACAGAAAGATCCCTTCGCTCCTTAGTCATCAGTAACACTATCAAACAAGCAGCTGCAATCCACACACTCATTTTTACCTTTATCGTGAAAACAGGACAAAATTCATCTGTTATCAAATGAAATCCCTTCTCTGTATGAATCTTGTGGTTACAACTTACAAAGTGTTCCCGTCTCTGTTCATACCAAACACATCAAGTCATTTTGATGACAGAATGCTACAAAGATTATCTGAACTGTCTAGAAGCTGCAATGACTTATTGTATAAAAAATATTTCCATTTTTACCAATGTAAAACAGGAGCAAAGAAGGAAAAATAAGTCCTTCCAGAAGACTGGTCATATACAGTTCAGAGTGAGTCATCACCGGAGAAATCATGTTTGTTCTTTAGAAGGAATCAGAGACTTCTATTTTAATGACACTCGACAGTGTCAGATCATGAAATAGCGATCCCTTCTTTCAAACAATGCACCCCTCAAGAGAGCACTGCACAAGGTTTTAAAAACATCAGTAACTCCAGTCTAACACCAATGAATTTGCAGTTTTTCACACCATCAATAATGAAAGGCATAAAGCCTGAATCATTAAAGTCACATCTGATTTTTAAAGTGTGTTTTTCACTCGATTTGAGAAACTACACTCCAGCTACAAGGTGCTACTCATGAGGGATGCATGGAGAGAACTTCCTGGTAGAGTTGGAAGCTAGACGAGGAGTTTACCTGTTTTTTTATGATTCTGAGCTGGCATCTGGTCAGTGTGTTTGATAAATATTTGCATAACTGAAAAGAATGTCTCAATCTGTTTTAAAAAATGAAAAAAAACATTTTTTCCTCTCCATTTCTGTGATTATAAAACGAATTAAAATTTAGGTCTTCAAAGTAGAGCGTAAGTCTTTTAAAACTGATTTTTCTGTAGAATTGTTACTTCTTAATTCAGTAAAAGAAAGCTAAAAATAAACCTTTTTTTACTTCTCCCTCAACTGAGCAAAAACTTCACTTGAGCTGAGTCAACACAGATTGAGCAGAAGCATCTGGTCCTATGAAACCTGCCACGAGACTCTGCAGAATTTTAAATCCTGTTTCAGGATCATTGTGGTGACACTGTAATCATCACACTGCACTACTAAATAAGCTTAAACTCCATTTTAAACACAGATCTTGTGGGCCAGCATCACTCAGGAACAGTAGGTTAGGCCTGGCCAGTAGCTTGACTGGCTGAGTAATGTCTCTGTATCAGCACCTTCAGATCTCTTCAGAGGAAACTAAAAGAAATCCTGAAACAGGCAATTGTTGAATTGCCCTTTTTTTGAGAAGAAAGTCTTCCTAGTCCCCCAGTAATAACTAAATTTTGGGTTATACTTCAACGTACTGAGATACTGAATTTTCCAGAGTCTCAAAGTTGGATCCTCAACAAGTAGATACCAAAGAGAACGTAACGGCCATGGCTAAAGCACCACTCTACTTCCTGGTGTTGCTTTCTAATCGCTGCTGCATTTCTGAGTGCTTTATACTCCACACAAACCTTCAGTCACCCTTTTATCCTTAATTCTTTTCCTTTACTGATATTCACTGTCATTGTAGTGTTTCTTTCAGTACAAGTATTTAATCTGCTTTTCATCTAGCTATACTTTAGTTTACTCACTCCATCTGTTCTGAGTAACCAGAGAGTTTGATTCACCTTTTTCAACCCTTTACGTTCTTTACTATCCTTCTGCTTTCTGAACTGAGGGGTCGTGGTGTTTCAAATCTTTTTCTCCTTCCACACTTCCCTCCTACTATTCCAGCCTGTTTTAAAAAACGTTCATAACATCAATATTCAATCCATATTTGTAACAACGGAGAAAAATACATTAACATCAGCAGAATAATATTAATCCGAACCCCTAAGATTTTTCCCAGAAGAAAAAAGAAGTCTTTACAGATTGATGTCACATGCATCAAGGTCCAACATGCCTTCTGTTTCAGGCTCCACATGTTAATGTTGGTACTGAAAAGGAAGTGTTACTGTAGAAGAAGTACAAGACATTTGTTGACCTTTTTGTGCGAACAGGTGAGTGGAAAGCAAGTTCTATCCTTACTGCACCCACCCTACACAAACCATAGTTCTTATATTTTACTCATAAATGTTAAAATATAAATACCAGCAAAGTGCATTGCAGTTGGAACAAATGCCTTTGACTTTGCAATCCATTACACACATCACCAGTAATCAAGCTATAATATGTGCTCTTCCTGACTGGACTTTTATACCTCACATCTTGAAGCAGATGGCATTACTTCTTTGATGTGAACCTACAACATGACCTTCATCTCCTTGATGTAGACTCTAGGAATTTTCTAGGGAAGGCAGCAGATACAACATAAAGCTGATAGGAACAGAAGGAACAGTACTTGACCTTTCTGTTGTTATTAATAAACATATTGCCATTTCCTCTGCATAGCACACTGAAAATAAGACCTTTCTGTGTCATACATCACCCTTTCCAAAGTCCTTCCTCCTTCCCTCC
>JAOXOE010029208.1:0-14832 GCA_028565055.1 Phoeniculus purpureus
CTTAGGGATCTGGTCTAGCAGTTAGATAACAGGATAAAGGTTGGACTCGATGACCCTGGAGGTCCCTTCCAGCCATGATGATTCTGTGAAAAGGTCCAAATCCAATGACCTGTCAAACATGCATTTCCCATTTAGATGAGAAGTAGCCAGTGACCTCTGTTAACGGGTTTGCTCTGTAATTACTAGATAACCATGCCCATAGACACAGCTGGGTTTTTACCCACTCAGATGAGGATATAGAATCCTAGAATCACAGAATCATTGGGGATCGGAAGGGACCTCGCAAGATCATCTAGTCGAGTCCCCCTGCCACAGCAGGACCACCCAGACCAAGTTGCACAGGAGCACGTCCGTGTTAACTTTCAGTGTCACTCAGCACTCTGTAAGACAGTTTATTGCCAGGTGCTGTTAGGGTTAGCACCAGGTGCTGAACTCTGTGCGCAAGAGTTCAGTCTCAGCGCAGCTCTTTCTGGAATATGGGGAGGAAAGGCAGCTTTTCAGGAAGCACACCATGACAGCAGGAGGGCACAGCTTACAGCAAACCGATAGATGTGTGCCAGAACTGGGGGAATGAGCTTCTGAGCACTGCGGCGCCCTAAAGAGGCTCAGTGGACACACAAGGGCAGTGCCATAAGGTAAGGGGTGGTTGTGTGTAATGAGTGAGGAGGTCTCAGACTTGCAGCCTTGTCTGCAAACCAGAGCAGCTCGGGGGCTGCCCCAGGTTTCCTGCTGCATCTCCAAATCAAGTCCATCTCGCATTTGCTGTGCCCAGAATTTTGTCACAGCAGAAAAGGGGAGAATATTTATTTCTGTTGGCATGATGGAAGGAAACAGGGGCTGTTGGCTGTCTTCTTAGCTAAGCTTCTTTGCTCAGGATGGAGTTCCTGGACTCTGATTCATCCACCTGCTGATGTGTTCTGAAATGGGAGGGTGATAGCTCACTGATACTCCATGGAAGAGACCTTGTAGGGGTGCAGAGAACAACTGGCAGGGCAGGAGCAGGAGAATTACTGCTAAGTGCAGCAATCCTCCAGGACATTCCCTCCTCTCCCACTGCTTCTCAGATGGGTAGAAGGGACCTCACCTGCGTCTCTGAACCCAAAGTACTGTTATGGCAGCCATGATCAGAGCTCCCAGTAGCCCAGCCCCAAGCCCTGCAATCAGCACCTCTTCTGAGTTCCCTGAGAAACACAACAGAGGCTGCCATGAACGTTCCCAACTTTGCTCCATCCTGTAGGACAGGACAGCTCAGGAGCCCCGTCCCTGTCCCATCCCCATGGTTGGCACCTACCCCTTTGATAATTTGATGTGAAATTTGCTGTATGCAAAATGGGGCTTTTCCACCCGTAAAAGTCCTTGAAGTTTCTAGCTAGCCAAAGGCATTTTCTATCCAAGTATGATGGATTGTTCTGGCCCGGTCTAACCATGCTGCTCTTCTGCCTTCCCTTTTACACAGCAAGAGGTACAAGGAGTGTTTCCAAACAATGAAAGGTCCCTTCTGCCTCCTGATTCAACAGCAGAAGCATACAGCTTAAAAAACCTGGAGAGGGTTGCTGCTTTTTATTTTCTGTTTTCTGTTTGTTTGGTGACATTTGTCTTCTCTTGCTACTTGACAGAGCAAATATGATCCCCCCAGCATTCCGCATTGGCCTCTTTTGTCTGTGCACGGGCAGTTCCCTTGGAGCGCACGCTCTATTGTCAGGTTTTTGGTAAGGTGTGACTCAGCCTTGCAGGCAATGAAAACCCTACTCGATAAAGAGATGTGCTGCCTCTGCACTTGATGTCATTCCAGCAGTAACACTGCTGCAACGAGATTTGTGCACAAGATCACAGCAGACATCACAGCTAGCCCATGGCTGTCAAGTACGTAGCATTTGCCATAGGGCTAATTGAATGAGTCATTTAAATCTAAAATGAATCATTTAAAATTATTAGGAAGCTTTAGTGTCCATGTGGGGTGGTATATCCAGACATACATCATTCATGAGAAGGTCTCTCCATTTCAACAGCTCCCTCTTCCACTCTAACTGACCTTGGCATATCCTTATGGTGCTGGGTGACAGCCATATAGACAGATACAAACAATTTCCCTTCATAGAGAGGGACTAGTCTCCAACTTTTGTATGGAAATGAATAAATCTAATATCAACACTCCTGTTTACAAAGGCTGGTTGAACCCATTACCTGTAAAGAAAAATCCTAGCAGCCAGAAGTACCGGAAACAGCTGAAGAGACAGTGGTCAGACAGAGGCACAGAAGACAGTCACAGTGCAATGGGAATCTACAAGGGAGATTCTGACTTTATAGCAAAACTGTATTCGTGTCTTAAAAAGCTTCCCTCTCAGACACGCCTGTGTGCTGGCTTGGGAATCCACCTGCTGTGTGGTAGTCCTGATGTACTTGGCGCTCCCTGTGCCTTGGGAAAGTGTTTGCCATGGGATGCAGTACCCCAGGAGCCTGGGTCACCAGCTGGCTCAAAGGAGAGTGGGAATCTGTCCTGGGAGTGATGTAGCACAGGGAAGCTTCAGATAGCCCCACGTTATGCAAGTTGCTGTTTTAGCTTTGTTTCTAGAGCAGAGGCTGTGTAATTGCCTTCTAGTCAATACTCTGAGATTTTCTTTCTGCTTTAAGCCAGACATGGACCCCACAAGAGATCTACAGAGCTCTTATTTCAGTGTCAGTTGGTCACTTTTCTGTGGGCACAAACCGAGTCAGGAACAACGTGTACTCGGGTGTTCTCATAGAAGGGTCACTTTTGAGGAGTATGACTCAAATGTTGTGAAGGTAGCTTGCAGAGAAGAAGAGCAGCACTGTGCTGCCTTCAAAATCCCTGCACTTCTAGCTCTTCCGTTAACTTCTCTGCTTTTCCCCCATGTATTGATTCTGTCAATTCTAACTCCAGCCAGGCTGCACAGTACAGTCTGAGCAGATGGCTGGTATGAAATGAACAGCAAACAATTGCACAACCGCGGGGAGTCCAGCACATTCTGCAGAGCTCGAGATCAACATGGGCTACAGATGCCAAGGCAACTAGACTCAAGGGACACTTGAACATGTAGGAATAGGCATAAAATGCACTGCCCAAAGACTGAAATCCAGCATTTTGAGTGTGGATTTCCTTCTAGAGGGGAAATGGGATGGAATAGAGAATTTATTGGTGATGGAGTCAGGGTCTTCAAAATATCCACACGGTTGTTATTCAGTTTCTGTTTGGTAGCCCCTGTAACAGCACGGGCTTTGTAGGAGAAGTTACTAGACTGTACATACGCCATTTAGGAAGAGAGGAGAGGTCATCTCACCCAGTACTGACCTTCCTGATAATTCACCTTCTCAGAAACTGTACCTTCAGGAGTGGGCAAGGAAGGCACAAGACAAATTTTGATGTTTCCTTGAGTCTGACCTTTATTTTCACTCTGGAAAACCTACAGGGACCATTAAGTTTTCAATAGTGAATGGGGAGAAGCTGAAGGGTGGAATTAGCAAAATGCTGGAAGTTTTACCAGGAAATGACTTGTTTGTGGGGCCATTTGCTTTGGAAGGGATTTAAACAGTAACTTTAAGCAGTAACTCACTGTTTAAAGGACTGAACAACTAAATGCTGGCTTAGGGGTACAGAAAGACATTCAGATTTAATCTAATGAGGAGGGGGTTCTTTCCAGCACTCCTATGCCCAGCAACGCTATTCAGAGACACTCCAAGTAGGTTGAAGTACATAATTGATGACTGTTCTGGCACAAAATTAACTCCATAGATAACTACTCAGATGGCTGTCAAGAGCTTTGAAATCCTTCTGTGAATGAGTTACCGTTGTGAGAAATGATTTTGCCCCAAATAGGGTTCCAATCCAAATTTATTGAGTGAATAAAAGCAAGCAAAACCAGCGCTGGGTACGCCGGGGGGCTCTGCCCTGCCAAGACGCACCCCGCAAACAACACAGCAGTCCCTTATGTAACCCAATGCTCGCTGCGTATTCATAGGAGGGCTTCTCCACCAGCTCTCCACCTCCAGGCGGCGCATGCACAGCAGTGCTTCCAGAAACTTCTCGCGCTCTCCTCGAAGAGGAGACCTAAGTACCTCTTTTGTCCATCTTTTCATCCCTACTGTTTGCAGGCTGAGATGTTCACAGCATGCCAGTTCTTCAGGATCTGCCGACGCCAAGGACTTTGGGTCCCACAGCTGCCGCTGTCCCCATGTAGTTTAGCTGAGCCCTGTGCCTGTGACCTGGCTGGGGGTGCCCGGGGTTACCCCTCCCAAGGTAGCTCAGTGCAGCAGAGGAGCTCTATGTCTTCTTACTCCTGTAATTGTCTTTCAGCCCTGGAAGCCTTGATTGGAGAACAAAGGGGAGTCACCACGAGGCCTTCTCTATTTCCCAGGTCTGCATTGGCAGGGCAGCCTATTTCTTTCTGATTTATGGGTTCAGAGACAGAGTGCAGGAGTGGGAGCTGCACGTTCTTTTTCTCTAGGACAGTAGGGAAGAAGGAGCAAGAGCTCCTCTTCCGTGGTGCTGGGTTCCCTGCCCTTTCCTGCAGTCCAGGTCAACTGGACTCTTCCAATGTTTCTGTCCCAGTATTGTTGCACAGTTGCTCAAGCAAAGCCCTTTGTGTTGTTAGGTCTTGCCCAAGTACAGGTCCTTGTGAGTGTCCTGAGGTGTGTTTTGCTGCTGAAGCATTTTGATTCCACTTACACATCTTCCTAAGAGTGAGTTTAGCGAAGCTGTACGAGAGAGGAGGGCTCTCCTACCTGCAAGGTGCTCCCTGCGGTTGGGACCCACCATGACTGCACCTGCAGCTGTGCTGGAAAGAACGACACAAACGCAGGGAAGCTGAAAGTCAGCAGAGATATTTCCAGGAAAAGACATTTCCCCTCGCTCTTCTGGACTCTCATACTGTCCTCCTCAGCAGTTCCTCATAGGGTGGCAGAGTGCCAGGGCGGGCAGCCAGGAATCCTGTCAGCTCTGCACCTCTGCCCTCTGCCAGCAACAAAGCAGGAAACCTGTAGTGCGTTCAGGAGCTCAGAGGCGACATGGAGAGCTCAAAGGCGCTTGGAAAGCAGAGAATCTCTCGCAAAGGCGTGTTTGACTGTCCAGAGCTGTGAGAGCTGTCAGATGTAAAAAGCACTGGTTTCTTTTATTGTTTTATGAGTGAGCCCAGCTAGCTGGGTTTCTTCATCACGGGAACTTGGATGCTGATGCTTTCTGGTCTCATGACTCAGAGTTTTGTAACTGTTCGATCATAATTTGTTTGCCCACGCTCTCACTTCGCTGGGGTCAGAGCTGAGTGACAGGAACCAGCACTTGTTCCATGTCTGGATCCCATCACTTGAAGTGGAGGTATTTTTAGCCTGAGCTGAACTGCTGCTATTCTTAACTGCTTGGCTGAAGTTTCTTCTGCACTCTTCTCCCCCTTGTGTCTCCTGAAGGTTTTTTGTTTTCTCCAAAACTTGCTAACCAGGCTATTTGGAATATATTCCTGCTGGTAGAGGAGGCAGTGTCTTGGGATTGCCCTGAATTTTAAAATGTGGAATAAATACTGGGTTCTTACACCATGCCCCCGACTCCATATTTTCTAAAAATAATTCTCGTCACTCTTCATGCAAGAAGCCATTAGTTCAAAGACACAGAGCTGCTGGAGAGAGTCCAGCGCAGAGCCACAAAGATGGTGAAGGGGGTGGAGATCTCCCTGATGAGGAAAGGCTGAGGGAGCTGGGGCTCTTGAGCTTGGAAAAAAGGAGGGGTGACCTCATTAATGTCTATACATACATAAAAGGTGAGTATCAGGAGGATGGAGCCAGGCTCTGCTCAGTGGTGTCCAATGGTAGGAGAAGGGGCAGTGGGTGCAAGCTGGAGCAGAGGAGGTTCCACATAAACATAAGAAAAAGCTTTTTAGTGTGAGGGCAACAGGGCCCTGGCACAGGCTGCCCAGAGAGGCTGTGGAGTCTCCTTCTCTGCATATATTAAAAACCCACCTGGATGCATTCCTGTGTGACCTACTGTAGGTGATCCTACTCTGGCAGGGGGGTTCAAGGTCATTTCCAACCCCTAATTTTCAGCTATTCTGTGCAAATGCAGTTGTTCAGACTTGGATTTTTATGTGAGGGAAGGATGCATGACAAGCCTAGCTGAATTCAAACCCAGAAGAGGAGTTTTGGTTATATGTGAAAATGAAACTGATAACCTTGGTTCCACTTTGATTTTAGGACACCCCTGTGGGGAATGCAGAAGCAGATTTCTCAGCCGTTGTTGTGGACATTTAGTTCTGTAGATTCTGAACTGGTGGACTGTGCTCTTGCTTATTTGCTGACAGTAACGTCCCATACTAAACATTACTGTTACTAAACATCGAAGAGACTCCAGATCTCTTCTACTATCTGCCATTAAGCATCAGTGTCCAAGTCAGTGATACCATATGAGCACCTCAAATGATTTAAAAGCAATCTGAAAATGTGGGATTTTACACAAATTTATTCTTTCTACTTAAAGTAGTTTTCTTGAGAGTTACATTAGAGAGGACAACGTCTGTGGCACAGGTGATGCTGCCAGGTGATACTCTGCAGTAATATTATCCATGGTAAGTTCAGCTACGTGTTCTCATGGAGAAAGACCAACCTACTCCATTCGGTCTTCTCAAGAGGCTGAGGCTGTTACATATAATTTGTTCTGGTCTGATCCTGGGTGGGCATCAGAGAAATGGGAGCAAAGAAGTTTAAGCCTGACATCCTTCAGATTCTCATCCAAGCCTGAGAAAAAGGTTCAGGGCAAGGACTGGAAGAAGTTTGTGTGAGCCATATCCAAAGGTGACCCCACTGTTCAAAAGCCATTCAGCATGGCTAGTATCAACCTGGCTAATGACACACCTTTTTCTCAGATGCCTGCAAAACCCAGTTCATGAAGCTGCAGAGTGCCATGCCTGAATCTACTTGGGAGCTGCTCTGCATGGTTCTGAGACTTTGTTTTATTTTAAAAGCAAGTAGAGCCTCAGTAGGAGTTTGGTTTTCTGTCCTGTCAACAATCCACAGGCATCATAGCTTTTACAACACCTGGTGAGTTAACAAAGATGATGGGTGAGTGGCATTATCCAGTTCTTGTGCAACCAGTGTGCTGCCCTACAGAAGGAAAGAAGAGCTCTGAAGGCTTGTGTCTGTCAAGTGACATGCAGCCACATCAGGAAGTACCGAAGCTGCAGATGCAACCCTTTCCACCTCTCCCAGAACTTTCTTGCCAGTCAGCAAGAACTGACTCCAGCAAACAAAACACACGGTAGGAATGGAAGGAGACGTTACACAAACCCCTAATCCAGTTAATTCATTGCTTCAAGGGATCAAGGTATTATATCTTGCAACCAGCTCCGGGAGTGTGTCTCCAGGAGTGTTCAAACAGGAGAGGCTCAACAATGATTGTCAACAGCCCATGATGGGATAAATGAATCTGAAAAATCTGCTGGCTCACAACCTAATGCAGTAACTGTTTGCTTCATCTTCCTGCTTCATGAAAGTGAAGATTAAGGAGGATGGTAAAAAGCAGCTAATAAAGAGGAAGGAAGGAAGGGAGGGAGGGAGCTTTGTTTGCTTCCTGTTAACAGATCAGCTTGTTCATTACCTTATCCATGATCACTAATAATAAGTCAATTGACTTATCTGCTGGAATATTATTTTTCAGGGCCAAGAACTGAGAACATGAGGTTTCCTGTGGGTAATTGCTTACATAATGTGAAAACTAGATGAGTTTGAGAAGAGGCTGAATGAGAAATTGTGGAGAGGCAATAAGAGAAAATCACTCATGTTGCTCCTCTAACATAATAGTGAAAAGCTGCCAGGTATTTGGTGCTAGAAAATCACAGTGAATTCAATTGATTAGAAGCCAAACCAGCCATGTGCAGCACAACATGGGCTGCCGTTTCCTGAATTCTTGCAGACAAAGTGTTTGGCTGAACAGAGAATGAATTTGAACTCACCATGTTCAGATACTTGGTTTAACATGTAAAGCAGACATCTGACTGGGAGATGAAGGTGAAATATCTCTCCACATAAATCCTGGGGCATGTTTCTTCCAACTTCAGTGAAGCAATCCAAAGGCATTAAGAGATGAAGAAAATTAGCATAATCAGCTCATGTTGTTTAATCTCTCTTGGTCCAACCCAGCAACATTCTCAGTGTGTTATTGGTTAACACTTTTAGCCTGGCCAGGTTTATATGACCTGCAATTTTGCTCTTCCACTGACTGTTGTAGCTGTTAGACAGCTTGCAATGTGCCTCCTGGATTTTATGAGAAGATTCTTTGCACACAGTGTATTTTTAAAGCACAGCTGTGTTAAGCGTGATGGAGGAAGAAGAGCGCAGAGAAACACGTGAGTTACAAAACATTCCTTCTGTATTTTATGTTTGCACGGAAGCGTTTTGCTTTCAAATCTGATTCCTTTATGCGGGTATAATATACAACACATGTTTCTGGTTCCTTCCTTTCAAAAAGCTACTAAGATCTGATAGTGACTGGCATGGCGACTGGAATGGAGTTCAGTGACAGATGACACACTGAAGGACAGAGGAGGAGAAGGAGGGTTTGTAGTAGGAGATGCATCAGAAAACTAAGGAATCTTCTCAAAGCTGAGGACTAAAGGCTCAGAACTATCACGGGTAAGGAAATCAGCTTCTCCTCAGTAGGTATTTATATTTTTTGCTTGAGTAATACTTGGCATACGTCACTAGAATGTTTATGTCAGCAACATAAATCCCTCTTAGGCTTTGTTTCAAAGAAGAAAGCTGCAAATCCTATCCCCCAGTTCACGTAATTAATTTACCAGGGTGAAATCACCAGCAGGGTACTTCCATCAGAAATGAATGGGACGTGCGCTGTGTGCAGACCAGGCAGGGCACGAACACAAATTTTATACAAAGTAGTGTCATTAATGAAATCCTTGCTGTTACTGTAGAGGATAGCAAGTTAACTGGCAGTTCCTATTTTCTCTTGAAAGTTGAAGAAAACATTTAGATTTTGACACCTCTAGTTGCTTTTGTGTCATTAAACAGAAATAATCCTATTTTGTAGGAACTTTCCTCATTTGTCATGGGCTCAGTCAATTTCCTTAGTTCCGCTGAGCTCAGCAGTTTGAGAACAGCTGGTAACTTGGCCTTATGGACAAATGTTACTCCATGGTATAAAACCTGACTGTTACTCAAATGCAAAAAATCTGAACCAAATGTAGTATTGATTAAATTTGGCAACATAACTTGGCAGGAACAGGAGCAGTTAGTTCAAAACTGAGCAAAGATTAAATGATACCAACACAATAGATGGTCTCTGTATGAAACATTGGGTAATGGCTGTGATGATTTTGAATTTCCTAGAGACTCATTTGGCTTTAGAACATACAAAGCTCACGCCCACGTGCCTATGAAATCACTTTGCAGTGCCGCTTTGTCGTTCTTATCTTCCAACGTAAGAACAACAACATTCTGGTCATTTCTGTTTCTATTTTTAAACTGGCCTCAGGAAAAAAAAAAAAAACAAACACAAAAAACCCTAACAAAGTACTGCAAAAGCCTGCAGCGATGAGAGAGGACAGCAGTGAGATAGGCCACTCCGTCCTGTATGGGTAGATGCATTAGCTCTGAGGTCTAATGGGTCCAAGCTCTTGTCATGGCTTTCTTGAATTCCAGGCACAGTCTCCAGCAGCTCTCGGGGTGAAGAGTATGAGTCAGTCGGACCCGATGACCCTTTTTGTCTGTGAAAAGCCTGACCAAAACAGATTACAGGGGGGGTTCAGGGGTTTTATTTTTTCTATTTCAGACTTCTTTTGTTTAAAAGTCCACTTCTGAACAGACTGCAAGATGATGTCTTCTCTGGCATCTCTGGGTGCTTGCTTCTCCTTGCTACTCCCCATGCTGGAGTCATGGACTGATAGAAGGAAACAGTAACGGAGCAAAGCAAAGTATTATCAGTGGATCATAATGCACTGTAATTCCTTAAGGCGTAAAAAGAGTTGTGAGCAGATGCTGGATCAGAAAGCCCAGAGCTGGGCTTTCATTTAGTGATGTTTGCAATCTAATTGTGTGGGATTATTCCGTGGCTTTTTCAGAACCAGTGTGACAAAGCCAGACACTAAATGTGGGGCAGCCCAGGCGCAAGACTGGCACCACATGGTGTTACCCGGGAGCATGTCCCACATCAGCGATATGGGAGTGGATATCAGTGGAATCTGAGCCTCCCCAAGCACTCCTTCCCCCTCCAAACCTATGACACACGTCTGTAAATTATTGCATGTCTCATTACCTTTGTCACCTTACAGTTCAGTCATTACAGGGCTAGAGAAAGGAATGAGTCTAGTCTCGACTGTGGATTGGTTTATTCTGACAACCGGAGCACTTGCCTTTCTCCCACAATACACTCCTGCCATCTCCTGGCTTGGCCACCAAGCATTAAGAAACTGCTGGAAAGGGTCTTGGAAGTGGCTGTATGAAGGAAGAGGCTTTTCCAGCTGTGAATGCATCCAGATAAGCCAGCAGGCTGCAACTGCGTTTTACAGTGGAATGTGACGTTTCCCTGCCACAGAAGAACGTGTCTTTCAAGCTAAAGTGCAGACTCCTCTGTCTTTACTCTTGAGGGTTTCCTGGGTTTTTCCTTTTCTCTTTGTACCTGCGAATATCCTGAAAGCTTAATTTATTTCAAGTCTAAAACAGACTTTCGGTCAAAACAGTCATTATTGACCTGTTTTAACTTGAAATGACACGCTTCAGTGGCTTTTACAGGAAACAAATACTGTTTTCATTAATATTTATTACACACCAATGCTGCAGTGGACTGGGAGGCTGAGCATAGTCCGTGTGGTCTCAGGTTCCAATGCAAATATTGGATGTGGCTCTAATCAAAGCAAGTGCTACAGTTTGATATCATCTTAGGAAGCCTCAAGGAATTTGCTAATTAGGAGTAGGACTTTGTTTAGAAGTAAAGTCTTAAATTCCATTTTAAATTCTTTGCTCCTCGTAAATGTCAGTAGAAACCCGAATCTCTGTCTGAAGAACGTAAGTGATAGTTTTCAAAACATGCATTCTCTTTTCAATATCAAATGTACTACACAGAATATCGTTATAGTACATGCATGTAATGTAGATAAAGTTGAAACTTGAATACATGAATTGCCCATCAGTTTTATATTTTCAGTGCCTTGGCTTTAAAACACAAAAGTGGAATTTTGTGGTCGCATCACTGGCAGTTAGGAAGGGTAGGAGCCACGGACACAAGTATGCAAACATCAGGTAGGCTAGTTTCAGCACCCTCCAAAGATTTACAAGATCATTTCTTATGTCCCTGGTGGAGACTGCTGTTCTACCCACAATGATACTCTTTATCTCACCCAGATGAAGTCAAGTGAAAGGTTGGGAACCATCCAGCTTTCCTGGATAGACCATGAGCAGATGTCTTTTGTGACATCTCTGGAGAGTGATTCCTCAAGTCTCTAAGGTCTGTGTCTCTTCACCGATTGCTCAGGAAAGCTGAATAGTTAACACTGGGTAGGTGTTTAGACAGCAGTCAGTTGAGAAGAAACCTGCCCCAGGTGTCTCAAGACTGTGAGAAAACCAAAGAACAGAAATGGGCTGATTTATCTCCATTACCAGAGGAATTGAGACTGACTGGATATCCGGCTTCAACGCTTCAGCATCAGGGCAAATTCTGCTGGACGTTTGTCCAGATTTCTGCATCACACTCAAGAAGTTTCTCACCATTTATACTAAGCTCTGGATTTCTCCAGGACAAGAAAGGCCATACTGGTCAGTGCTCTTTTGCACTGTACTCTAAATCACTTGAGCTTGTATTTCATATGAGATGAAACTGTTCTACCCTCTTCTTCCCACCCCCTCATCAAGACAACATCTGTGTAAAGCTCATGTTACACTGGTCTCTCTGACCCAGCCTCATGAACAGTTAGTACTCAGATCTATCTTTTTGCTGATTTACAGACACGTTGCTGAAGGCTTGTAATGAGAGCAGTGTTAAGATCCTTCTCTGCCAGGGAGAATCTTCCTCGAAGACCACATTTTCTGCCATGGCAGCTCTAGTTTATAGTATAATTTCACAGTCTCTCTCTGCTTTGGTCTCTCATGTCAGCTGTGATCAAGTGTTCCCCAGGTCAGCTCTTCTGAAGACTGAAATAATCCTGAGAGATACGTCCTGTTAGTGAAAAGCAGAAAATCTGTCTTTCCAGTGTGCTTCATTCATTTAGAAAAAAACCTACAACACAGATGGCTGACCCTTTCAATTGTTTTTCACTAGTTTTGTATTTGCTAACTGCTGTTAACTACCTTGAAATGGTCTCACTGGGGACCTGCAGTACAATTCAGACTATGAGTTCAGTTATCAGACCTGACTAAATCTGTAGCCTGCAGACGAGCAGGTAGCTTCTGTTTGGGACTGTGTATGCAAAAGGCAGGGGAACTAGTGGCAGAATTGTTCTGCTTTGTCATTTCAGAACACTGGGCTTTCCCACTACAATTACTTTCTGCTACACCTTTGTATAGGGTTCAGCAAGACCAGCAACGACAGTGTGAACGTCAAGACTGGTAATATTGAGCCTGGTCACTGAACCTTAAGCAGTGACACATCACTCTTTAAGAACTTTGCAGTTACCAAGTGACACTTGTGACAGTCTCTCTGTACCAAAGGGTGGAATACCAAGTTAGATGTAGACAGGGCAGCACATCTATCCACACGAGCCGGCAATTCCCTTTCATCAGCAGCACACGCATTGCCAAAGCCGGGACTACTGCGCCCAGGCAGGCAGCGCTGATGGCACAGTCTGTGAAGAAGAAATTGCGGCAGTCTCCAGCTAAGAAAACTGTTTAAAAATTGCATTTGTACTGATTTACTGAGGACAGGATTTGACTCCCAGATTGACTAAGAAGTTGAGACTGTAATTCACCCTAGAAACAACAGGATACATTTTTCTGAGGTTAATTCAGCTGGTGTATGCGTTGTGCAACAAAGCTGAGTCTGGGTTATTGTTCTGCATTGAAACTACACAGTGCAAATGGCAAAACTAGAAATACTCAGGAGGTGTCATCTTCCTACGTACTGTAGGTGTGATAAACAGGGTTATTATTTTAACTGAACTTAAATTGACATCAGAAATTTTACACACCACTACAGGTCTCTGCGAAGATGTGTTGATTTGCTAAGCTTTACAAACAGCAGGGTTTCTGGAATATTTGCATACTGCAAAATAAGTTGCAGATATCTGTGACTGTAAATCCCTGTATGCAAACATGAAAATCCATTTAATGGATTCCATTTAATCCACGTGTCCTTAAAGCAGTACAAGCACGTACTACAGCACTGCCTCTGATCCCAGGGCCTGTACTGCAAACATGGATTTAAGGATCCTCGTTACTGATGAGGATATTAAATGAAGTGGGAAGAGCAGTTGGAAGGCAGAAGTGGGAAGGGCAATTGGAGGGCAGGGAATTCCTTCCCCATAAATCGTGGTTCAAGTTGTTGATTTCTTGAAATTACACGTCATAAATATTTTCTGGCAGACTATGGAAAACTATCAGGTACACAGATCAGCTTTCTTCATGTTGCTTCTGCATTTCAAATCAAATACTTTATTTATGTTCAGCAGCTTCATATTTAGTTGAGGAATAAAGTTATTCAGGCAAGTCAGAATCATTGGGATTCAAACATCTCCAAACCTAGGTAAAATAAACTTTTTTCACGTTTTGAATTCTAACCTCTGTTATTTGGCAGGGGGATGTTTGCTAGGTCAGAGTTATGCACTGACCCACACTTTGTCCACGTTCACGGATTTTGCAACACAGCCCTTTAGTAATCTGGCAACGTCTCTGGCTTTGCTTGTAGGGGGGTCTGGCTTAAGGAGGGCAATGCTCCTACCAGTGCCATCATTGCCCACAGGAGTGTGACTAGCCAGTCAGGCTCTTGAGGAGGCAGGGCTGTGGCAGGAAATCCCCACGAGGCAGATGCCAGCAGGGTACACAAGCCCCTTTAAGCTGTGGCCTGAAACATGCTTTTAACTGGCACAGACAGTGGGGTGGGAAATGCTCATTTTCCAGATGGAGTGATTACACGTTTGCTTTGATTTTTTTAATGCCTTTTTGTTTAGGTTGGGTTTTTTCCTAAGTCAAGTGAGCGTGGCGTTCCCCAGTAGGCTTCTCTGAAGATACACGAAGAAGGAAGGTAACGGTATTTCAAAGCAAAATACAATTCAGATTTTACAATTCAGATCCATGGTGATGCATACAGGGCACTCCAGGGAGACCTTATCAGTCTCTACAACTACCTGAAAGGAGGTTGTAGAGAGCTGGGTGTTAGTCTCTTCTCCAAAGCAGTTAGTGATAGGAGAAGGAATGGCCTCGAGTTGCACCAGTGGAGGTTTAGATTGGCTGATTATCGTAGCTGATAGAGCGGTCATCCCGCGGCACAGGCTGCCCAGGGCACTGGCAGAGTCCCCGTCCCTGCAGGTGTTCAAACAACGTGTAGCTGTGCCCGTTGGGGACGTGGTTCAGCGGGCACGGTGGTGTTGGTCGGCGGTCGGGCTTGCTGAACTTCGAGGTCCTTTCCAACGGTTCTGTGGCCGAGTAAAACGCGGCTTCCGAGTCAGCCAGCAGCGAACAGGAAATTCCAAACAACCCTTCCCTCGTTACAGCTCGTTAGCTCCTCAGGGTGAGCTGCTCACTGAACAGCTGGGGGAACCGTGACGGCGGAGGAGGCTGGCAGGTCACGGCCCCGAGGGAAGGAGCGAGGCGCAGGACACCCGATGACAGGCGCGGGTGTGCGGGGCGCCCAGCGCCCGCGCCGATCGCGTCTGGGAGCCGGGGGCGGGGCAGGGT
>JAOXOE010029209.1:0-14827 GCA_028565055.1 Phoeniculus purpureus
GGTACTCGTCTCTACATGACTGACATGCTCTTTTTCCCTGCAGATCTCTGATGTGAAAAAAGACCCAAGGACCAATATGATAGTGATCTCCCATTGTATTTTTCTCAGAATGTGTGATGGCATTTGAGACACAGTTTCTAATTTGCTTCTCTAACTTGCTTGACTTTTTTTTTTCTTTTCTGTATGTAGTTAAAGAGTTAATAAACCCTTTTCCAGTTTCCCTAAGCTATCCATTGTCTGGCAAATTTATCCGAGATCTCACTGAGACCTGACTGCTTTGTTTTCTTTTTCCCTTATCTTAAATTGTGGTCTTGAACCCACCACAAAATTGGTGCTGAAAACCCAGGAGCAAAGCAGTTTCTTAGTTTTAACCCGCTACACATACATTCACTAAAAATGTATAGAAGGCAAAGGTGGAGTATTCAGATCACAGAATGATGGGGGTTGGAAAGGAGCTCTGGAGATCATCTTGACCAACCCCACTGCAGAGCAGGTTCTTCTAGAGCAGATTCCACAGAAACACATCCAGGTGGGCTTTGAATGTCTCCAGAAGTGGACACTTCACAATCTCTCTGGGAAGCCTGTGCCAGAGCTCCGAGTGAAAAAGGTTTTCCTTACGTTCAAATTGAACTTACTGTCTTTGAATTTATGTCCATTGCCCCTTGTCCTATCAGTGGGCTCCATTGAGAAGAGCCTGGTCCCATTATTCTGACACTCACCATTTAGATATTTAGAGAATTCATGAGATCACCTCTCAGTCTCCTCTCCAGGTTGAACAGCCCCAGCTCAGCCTTCTCCTCATAAGGAGGATGCTTCAGCACCCTGATCATTGTGGTGGCTCTGAGATGGACTCTCTTCCAGTAGATCCAGGGGATCAGAACTGGGCAAAGTAATACGTTCTTTTGAAATAACAGTGGTCTCTCAGTTTTATGGGTATAAATCAAAATATTGTGTAACTTATTCATAGTCCTGTTCATTTGTTCAGTCAGAGTAATTTCTAAATCACCTGCCATTCCATTCTTAGAAGGGAAGAAGTAAACTTGCATATGCACTGTATTGATGCTCTGTGAGGTTAGTAGTTTACATAGCAGATAGCAATATAATTTTTCTAGCCTTTTGAGTCCCTGTAAACCTGAAGTTGTACCATCCTCATCCATTCCAATGCAGAACTTGGTGCCTGTTTTGTGTACTTTGACTGAAATAATTAGATTTCAGATCTCACTAGGATTATCACATTTTACCATGGTCCTTTGAAGGTACAATATTGGGAAATTACCAGACCATAGGAAAAGATGAGACTTACAACAAGTTCTATTTGCAATTCTATTAACTTTGGTGCTGAAATGGAAATTAAGATATTCTGCATGATGCAGAGCTCTGTCTTGGTTTCCTTTAGACACTGTGATGTGTTCGCTGTGAGAAGCTCAGCCACATGAGCACTTTGCTGGCTATTTTGCATGGGTTTTTTCATAGTTAGGAAGTTGTCTTTTAAAATACCTATAGAGCAGCTGTATTCTCCTATGCACAGGTAAAGTGGCCTCCAGCACTCACCAGCAGCAATTGAATCACTCTAGACTGGAGAAGACACCTGCTGGAAAGCAGTGTAAGGGAAAGGAGCCTGGGGGTACTTGTGCATGGAATGATGACCATGAGCCAGCGATGCGCCCTTGTGACCAAGAAGGCCAATGGCATCCTGGGGTGGATTAGGTGTGAGCCCTAGTGAGGCTGCATCTGGAATATTGTGTCCAGTTCTGGGCCCCTCAGTTCCAGAAGGACACAGAACTGCTTGAAAGAGCCCAGCACAGAGCCACAAGGATGGT
The DNA here is from genome assembly GCA_028565055.1 of Phoeniculus purpureus. Classification (NCBI taxonomy): domain Eukaryota; kingdom Metazoa; phylum Chordata; class Aves; order Bucerotiformes; family Phoeniculidae; genus Phoeniculus; species Phoeniculus purpureus. The sequence continues at coordinate 1,821 of JAOXOE010029209.1, forward strand.
AAAGGGAGTGGAGCATCATTCTGATGAGGAAAAGCAGAGGGAGCTGTGTGTCTTCAGCTGACAGAAGAGGAAACTGAGAGTTGACCTCATTAGTATTTATAAATATGGAAAGGATGAGTGTCAGGAGGATGGAGCCAGGCTCTGCTCAGTGATGTCCAATGATAGGACATGGGGCAGTGGGTGCAAATTGGAGCACAGGAGGTTCCATGTAAACATAAGGAAAAACTTTACTGCTGTGAGGGTGACAGCCCTGGCACAGGTTGCCCAGAGAGGTTGTAGAGTTTTCACTCTGGAGACTTTCAGAAGCAGCCTGGATGCAGCCTTTTGTGACCTACTGTGGGTGATTCTGCTCTGACAGCAGTGGTTGGACTGGATGATCTTTCGAGGTCCCTTCCAACACCTAACTTTCTGTGATTATGTGAAGACATGGAACTATTTTGTCCTCCACTAAAACTGAATTCACCTGGCTGTGTTTCAGAGTTAGCCAGCACCACACACTCTCATGACCAAATGCAGATTTGTCTGTCTGCACAATGAGCACGCATGCACACACAGAAGTTCAATCATGGTAGTCTTCCTTCTACCATAATAATCCCTGAAACCAAACAGCTTCTGAAGTCCATTTCAGTTCAGGTGAAATGTGCAGTTAACTGAACACACTAACACTGTCTGAACCTCCAGTGTCTCTGGAGTCTGCAAAAGGCAACTGCAGCTTTCTAAAGACGACACATCCCTGGAGCCATTAAAGGTCAGGCTGGATGGGGCTCTGGGCAATGGTCCTGTGAGTAGTGTCTCTGATTTTTGCAGGGAGTTTGGACTAGATGACCTCTGGAGGTCCCTTCCAACCCCATGATTCTGTGCTGTCTACTTCCTGCTGTGGGGTTTTATTCCCTCCTGAGGACTGCACATGAAAGAGAACTGTCCCTCTGCATACAGTTCTTTCTTCTCCAAGAAAGGAAACAATAGGATCAGCCTTAGGGACACAGTGCTCTTCAATGGAAAGCTAATCATAGAAAACCATCCAATAATAGCAGAGAGCAGTTACAATGCCTGCAATCTTCCCCACTCCCTACACCTTCAAATCTTGTTAGGACTATATAGAACTCTTAATATTTTTTGGAAGTCTTGTGCTGGCTGCCATAGCCTCCTGCCATACATTGCAAAAAGCAGGGAGAATATATTGTGTTGAGAGTATCCGTAGTATTCTATTGATTCTCCAATTGATCTACGCACTGCAAAACTTATCCTGTGTGATGGGTGAAGTGCTGAGGAGTTAGCCCAGATTAATCTCTTGGCTTAGCCAGATAACTTGGGCACAGAACTCTATCTTGATCACTCCTGTCTTGAGAGACTTAATTGATGTGTGGGAATGAGGGACTTGGCCCTGATAGGATCCATCTGTAGTCAAAAAGGAATGTGACTTGACATGTCTGAATCTTGCACTTCTGTTGAGTTGAGAAAGTGGAAGATTAGGATAGTGAAACTCTATTTTATGTGCCTCGGGTAAATGCTCTAGGTAAGGAAGATTAAATCAAAGCTCTGGAGCACAGCAGCCATGGAAGTAATCCTTGCTGTCCAATGCCCAGTGTCAGCTAACAACCTCCTGTAGGATATAGTGCTTTTGCGGGCTTTCTACAGACTTCTCATGCTTTTAACAATACCATTCCTAAAGTGACCTCAGATCCCAAGGCTGAGCCCTTAGCTTGGCCAAACCTGTATGAGAAGCCATACCTCCATCACACTGTCCTTGCCTGTGCTGCATCCAAGATAGTCCTTCTGGGTGTCTTTCCATGTCCTTTGGCAATAACCTGATGGTACTTCTGGACACCAGGGATAGGGGAATGTGTTCTGGAGGAGTGTCAGTGCACAAATTATTCAGGTTGAGCCTTCATTTCTGGGCACTTTCCCAGATGCTGAGCCATTCACGTTGTGCTATAACTGGGACACTACATTTTTCCCTCAAAATAAATGGTGGGTAGCACAAAAGGCAGGTAGCTAGATTTGCTGTGAAACATAACTGACACCATGGAGACAAATGTTCTGTCTTCATTTGAGCATGCATCATGCTTCTGATTTTTGCAAAACAACCAGAAATATGTAACTCCCACATCTAACATTCCTATGTGCTTTCTGTAATCCTTCCTTGAAACCGTTTATACTCATTTCTAGACACGTATTGAACTTGAGTCAATATCTTTATGTTTACACATGAATCACAGAAATCATAGTAAATAAGGTCCCAAGACTTCAACTAATCCAGGTAGTTGCCCAAAGGCAAGATAGCTGTGACTAAACTCTTTGTGACAGTTTTTTGTCTCACCAGTTCTTGAAAACTTCCAGTGGCAGAAGTTGGCATGTTCTCCCTCAGCAGCGTACAGCAGTGCTCTGTTGTGTCTATAATTGGAAAGATTTCTCTCCATTGCCAATCCAAATATTTTTTGCTGTCGTTTAAGTGCATTGCTTCCTGTCCTATCTGCTAGGAATAAGCTGGACAGTCTATTCCAATATATCTTCGGAGTTTGAAAATTATAGTTTTACTTTGTCTGAGTTCTCTCCGGTTTTATGACCATCATACTTGTTCATCTGTCCAGTTCTACACCTGCTTCCCCTGCCTTCATGGTAACAGCTACCTTTTCTCAGAAGCCTTAATCAGGCTGGTTCAGTAGAATTTCTTCTTGACAAGTCTGTGCTGGCTGTTACTTCCCATCTCATTATTCTTCAGAGTCTTTGAAATGGATGTTTTATTTTTTGTGATGGTAGCAGGGGTTTTAAATGTATTTATTTTATATTTGTATTTTTATCTCTGCATATCTTTATATGTTGTCTGCAAGTCGGGTCTATAATTTCCTGCTGGTGTCCTGCTGGCTCTCCTTTTGCAGACTAATACTCTGCTTTTCTGGAGCCTCCTGAGAAATGCCCCTTTTCTCTAGGTGTTCTCATAGATACTCCCAGTACTGCCTGAGTGGCACTGCTTAGGTATTCTAGTCTAAATTTATCTTTATTCAGCCCGGTTTCAGCAAAACTTTCACAAGGAATCTCTAAGCAGTTCTTCTATATTGAAGTGGGTCCTTACCCCACTGTGAATGAGGGTGTTTCAGCCATCTGATCCTAGTTAAAGGATTTTTAGTTACATTTATATTTGAAATCACTCATAAGTCAGATCTTCCCTCAGTCTCACTTTCATTAGTCAGTAATGTCTTGTCCCTCAAAAAAACGAGCAACCCTTTCCTTGTGGTGCGGTGTTCCCTGTCTCACTGGAGGCTGCACATTACATCACTGTGCACAGCAGTCTCCGTGCCGATTGCTAACATGCAGAACTGTGATGTGCTTAGACCAGGAACCCAAGCTGAGTGTCATGCCTTGCTGACTGCCAAACATTCCAAATGTCCTCAGCCGGAATGCCCAGCCTTCTTCTGATGGCTTGTACAACACGTGGTGCATTAGCTGGGGGAAACGTGTGACGTCCAAAGTTAGCTTGCAAAAGAGAAATGAACCAAATTGAAATCCAGGTTCTTGAACCTGGAATATTTGAGAATTGTGTGTCCATTTTTATGCATGTATGAGTAGCCACCTGTATTTTGTGATATGCCTGGGGCTGTGAAAGCCTCTGGTCTGTTGCAGTGCAGCACTATGCAAAGAAATCGTCTGGTGTTCTAATCAACTCAGTGAGTCAGTGAGGGATAGAGCCCAAGAGTCTACCAGAGCATGGGAATCCATCTGACTAGAGGGCTGATTCCTTTTTGGAGATGAATAATAAATTCAACACTTTGCTGACAGAAAAACTAAAAAAAGAAGCAGCAAAATCTCCGTGTGAATAGGAGAAAATACCTTCTCTTGGGACCAGAATGCCTTTTTCTGGCAGTCCATTTTCTTTCTTTATCAGAGTGCTCTCTGGACTCTGTCAGGTCCAGAGCAGGAGAGAGCAGGCATGGTGCTGCTGAAGATCATCTTTTAATACTATTTTTACGTTTCTTTTTATGATATTTCCTGATATCAATAGAAAGTTACATGAAATTAATCCCCTTATTGTTGTGTCTGGTTCTCAAAAGGGGTTTAGGTTGTGTTTGTTTTGACAGAAGATGGTAAAGTTCAATAATTTTTTATTTATCCTTATTACTTTGTTTGCCCTAAGCCTCTCATATAGAAGAAGTATTAATTCTTTCTTTAAAAAAACAAATACAGTTGTAGAGCTTTATTTTAAAAGGAATTTTCAAACAAAAATTCAGAAGGAGGGAAGTTTCATCAGATTAATGGCCTCCGATATTAATTGTATGACTTACAGAGAAAACACTGCTTTGAAATCTGGCAGTGTTTATGAAAAGCAAAATTGCTTTCCCCACTGGATGGGTCATATCTTAAATATTTAAATTCTGTCTGCTTTGGATTAATTCAGCGTAAACACAGTGTGTGGTACAAATCTTGACTTTATTTTGGTTTTTTTCTTTGTTCAAAGAGCCCAGAGAATCCACTGGAGATTTATTCTCTGGGAGGAAAGGTCTGCTTTTCATCATCAGGTTACTCAAGTCCCATAAAAATGTTCCGTGCTTGACATAAGCTCAACTCCTAATCTTTTTTGGCAAGGTAACATGCAAATAACATGGAACCATGTCTCTTTGGTGTTCCGTAATGAAAACTTAAGAGGTCTGTATTAATTATAAATAAATGGGCATGCCAGGACTTCAGTGATACTGAATATTTGCTGCAGCAGGAAAGATTTCAGAGAGAGGGAGAGGGACATTGAGAATTCACTGCAAGGTTCAGTGCTCCAGAATTGACTGGAGTAAGACTGTGGAGATACTGTCTTGGTATAAAGATGAGGCAAGATTTGTGGGCTTATCTTTCCATATACAATTAAATACAGTGAGTTTGAAACTTGTACTGTGTAGTGCTACAGGTTGATGGTCTCCATCTGTTTTGATGCACTTTAAAAAGCTGGACATGTAAAGATTTAAATGTCATCTTATTCTGTCCTCCCTCTCCCAGTCAGTCGAACGTCACTTGGTGGTCAAGCAGTGAAGCAGGAATTAGATTTTGTGGGGTATCAGCAAAATAAAGATGGTCTTGATAGCATTGTGAGGAGATGGAGAAATAGGGAACTTAGACTTGGGGAATAAAAGAGGATAAAAGGGAAGTAGGTGTGGGCATAGATGCTGCAGAATAGGAAAGGTGACAGGAAGGTAACAAACAAGTCATTAAATGAAAGAGAGAAATAAAAAGCATAGGAAGTTGATTGCTGATGAAAAAACACATATGGGGAGCAATACAGAAAGTTCTGGTACAAGCAGGGAAAAAAGGACAGAGCAAACTAGTCCTGGAAAATGTGAAGACATTATAAGCTGCTAGAAAACATTCTAAACTTAACATACTTGTTAAGTTCTTACCAAGCACCTCTCAATATTGTTTTGTTGTCAAGAGATTTAAAACTGTATAAAATAAATGTGCGTTAAATAGTATTGTATGTATTTGTAATAATATTTTACATTAAATAATATAAACATGTATGCACAAAATATATAAATACTTTTTATTAACTGAGTGCATTTCCCACCATGAAAGTGTAATATTGGCTAAGTTCAGAGAAAGTGTAACTTCAAATGAAAAAGACCATTTAAACAATTGGTAGTAGGAAAACGGAGCAAAGAGTAGAGTCACACTGATGGCTCGTGCTTTATTTCTGTTCCTACACCTATTAGTGTGACAGTTCACACACAAGCAGCCACATTAAAATCAACACGAATAGACAGAGTAAAACACTTGTTTTCCGATGTGAACCTAAGGGAATACTTCTGTCACTGGTATGTAAAATTAGTTTTAATTAATTAGTACTTCTTCCTGTTTTAGTTTAACAATCATACGAAGCTTAAGATCCATAGCTCTGACTGTCCTGCCACATGTCTATTCAACTCATCCAAAACAGGAGCAACGCAGTTACTCTCTTGCTGGCCCAAATCTTGATTTTATTCTGAGCTGTACAGAGTTCCATGCCTGCAACAAAGCTGTTCCAATTTCACTGGAAGATAGAGGGATAAAGAAAGATAAAATGATCACACTGAATAGTTGGGGCAGAAGCTGGAATAAAGCCCAGTATCTTAATTTCACAGCTACAAACGAGTGCTGTCTACGCCTTCTTGCATAAGTCTTAACACCAGCCGTGCTCTTCATTCTTGCAAATGGTCGGTGTAAAATCCTGTCCTTGTGGAATGGTATCCCTTTAAAGTTCTTCTCCTTTCTTTAAGAGATGTCTCCTGGATGTCAGGAAATGAGATTGAAGCAGCAAAAGCTGGTTTTGCACACATCATTGCTGCTTAATTATTTTAGCTCCTCACCTCACCTTATTAAGAAATTCTTGGATCCTCAAGATAGCATCTGACTTGCAGAGTGCTGGCTGCTTTCTGCTTCATTTATTGTTCATAGTGCCTTAACAAGAAAGCAAATTTCACCAACTGAGAACAGAATGAGGACTCTGTGTGTGTGTGTGTGTGCGCGCGCGCGCCTGTGTGGGTAGGTATATACATGCACTCTATAGCCCATCACAGTTTATCAGTACTGGGCACTGTGGTTTGATAACAGCCCGAAGTCTGTCAAATGATCTGTATCATTTATTAAGAAAAAAATACAAGCACAGCAAGTTCTGCATTTTACACTTACATTTATTTTCATGTAGAATCATAGAACAGCCTGAGTTGGAAGAGATGCCCAAAGTTCCAACACCCCTACAGTGGGCAAGGACATTCTCAACTAGATCAGGTTGCCCAGAGTCTTGTTCAACCTCACCTTGAATATATCCAGTGATGGGGTCTCAGCTGCCTCCCTGGGTAACCTGTTCTAGTTCACCCCCCCTCCTGCTAAAGAGTGTTTTTCTAACATCCCATTTCAATCTCCCTTTCTCTACTGTGAAACCATCTCCCCTCATCGTATCATTCCAGGCCTTGGTAAACAGTTCCTCTCCAACCTTATTGTAGGCCCCCTCAGGTACTGGGAGGTTGTTATCAGGTCCCTCTGGAACCTTCTCTTCTCCAGGCTGAACAGCCCCAGCTACCTCAACCTATCCTCATAAAAGAGAGGTGCTCTGGCCCCCTGGTAATTTTTGTGGCCTCCTCTGGACCTCCTCCATCAGTTCCCTGTCCTTCCTGCACTGAGGGCTCCGGAGCTCGGCAGCCCATTCCAACTATCAACCACTCTCACACTGAAGAACTTTTTTCTAATATCCAGCCTAAATCTCTCCTTTCCCAGCTCGTTGCCCTATCCATACAAACCCTCTTGAAAAGACCTTCCCCTGTCCTCATGTGCATCACACAGAGGAAAATGGCGTTCCATGAGAAGGGCTACAGACTTTTATCCTACCTAGCAATTATCTATTTGTGGGCTTCATGGCACCAATTTCTCTTTCCACCTCTCACTCCCACTCTCATCAAATGGATAAAACATCAAAGTAAGTGCTTTCTTTCCTTTGACCACATAGTTTTCTTCAAGAGCCTCATGCAGGATGAAGTATAAATACTGAGTTAATCAGAGATGTCAGAAGACAGAAAGCAGAACCCCCATTTCGTGTAGGTTTTTCTTCCTCAAACAGTGTGACAGCAGCTTGGCACACAGCGAGGGTAGGGGGCAGGGAGGGGACACATGGCCATCTGCAGCATTCTGGCCCCTTGCTGGGTAGGTGAGCTGGCACAGACTGATCCCTCAAAGCAGACGTGCAAATGAGTGCTGCACTACAACCCTGTAGCACTAATGAGAACCCAAAGGCTAACTCTCTTGGAAAGCTGCAATTATTGCTGCTGGATCAGGCCCCAAAAATGCTGCTGACACCATATACTTTAAATTACATATTTATGTTTCAGAAAATAGCCTCTCTGGAGAATACATTTAACTGACCGTCAGACCATAAACACATGTCCTCTCCTCCCTTACTAGTTACGGAATTGATCCCTAGAACCCTTTTTATTCTCACCATACATCTGTCATTTTACCAATTCTGAAGGCTATGGGATAGTAGAAAGGGTCTGACAAGGGTAGAGATGAGACTGTCTTTAAATAACTCTTAATTTTAAGAAATTAACTAAAATTCCAGTGTAAAAGGAGAGCTTTCCCCTCTACTGAAGGAAAACTGTAAGAGTCTTAACCTTGTATAAACACATCCGAAGCTGATCTATATAATCCTGGCTCTGCTCAGTGCACTTCTACTTCATGAGTTGAATCAGTTTTTGCTAGGCCCTGGAGCATGCAAAACCCTTCCTTGTTTCCTTCATTTTCCTCATGTCTGTCTCAGGCTCTTACGTTTCTTTTTGCCTTATACATCACTGTCCTGTCAAATTATCATGAAGCGTGCAACACTGCAGTCACCAATATCAGATTTATTTAGTGTGTACACTGCTTAAGTGCTTATTTGTGTCCTTTTCAGACACATCCTGCGTCCCTAGGGGTGCAACCACAAATATTAAGTTGTTTTTACTCGTCAGGAGCTTGAAATCTGCCTGACTCTAAAGAAAGCAAACCCTCACATCAATAGAGCACTTTTCTTCTGCTAACCTGCTACTCCTGGAAATACGAATTCATTGTGTCTCTCATACTGATTCTGAGCAGTGAAACCAAGCAGAGTAAGAAAAGAGTCTTGAATTTGCAAAGAAAAGCCAGAGCTATTAAAGGGTATTTTTCTTTGCCATAGTCACTAAATCCAAGCCCTCAACACTGTGAACAAGAATTGGTTCAGTCTGAAAACTTCAACCATCTACATGGAATTACCATAAGAAAAACCTCTATAAGCATAGATAGACTTCATTGTTCAAGAAAAATACTGTAGAATTGAGGTATTAATATCTGAATGTTAGAAGCGTTGGTTCCAAATAGCATGGTCAATTGTAAACGTTTCCTTAGGTTCGGTGCAGAGTACTTAGAAAAGAGCTTAGATCACGGAGTCACAGAGTTATTGAGGCTGGCAAAGCCCTCTGAGCTCATCCAGCGCAGCCCAGGACCTAACATCACCACATTGGCCAGACCAGAGCACTAAGGGCCGTAGCCAGGCTGTCCTTAAACACCTCTAGGGTTGGGGACTCCACCACTGCCCTGGGCAGCCCAGTCCAGTGTCTGATCACCCTTTCCGTGAGGAAGGGCTTCCTAACATCCAACCTAACCCTCCCCTGGTGCAGCTTCAGGCCTTGCTCTCTCATCCTGTCACTAGTTGCCTGGGAAAAGAACTTGACCCTTATTTGACTACAACCTCCCTTCAGGGAGTTACAGAGAGGGAGGTAGATCCCTCCTGTGTGTCCTCCAGGCTAAAGACCCCCAGCTCCCTCAGCATCTCCTCATCTGATTTTGTCTTCAGTCCCTTCCCCAGCCTCATTGTTCCTCTGGACCTACTCAAGCTTCTCAATCTCTTTCTTGAAGTGAGGGCCCTGGAACTGCCCCTGGTACTCGAGGTTTGTGAGACAAGTTAAAAAAGAATCCCTTACGGCATATCCAGCATTCATTTCTCTGTGAAGGAAATCAGATGTGAATAAGGAAATGTGGATGTGTTACCATATTGTAACTGTCATATCATAGTGATATGGCCTTGCCCTAACAGAGAGCAGTAACAAAAAAACTGGTAAAACCTACCCACACAGCTAACATTTACTGAGTGGTTCCCACTGTGCAGTCAAGAATTGTTTAGTTAGTGCCTGCACATGAGGGATGGGAAGATACTGAGGATCTTTCTGTTCCCAGTTTCAGATCCCACTTAACATTTAGACTGCCCTGTAATTCTTGTATTTCCCAAAACTTGCAATCCCCCAGAATTAGGCTGGGACAAGTGTCTGAAGCCTCATTCCCTAACAACGCACTGAGAGTGGAGCTCACTGCCTACTGAGCAATGAGCTGAGGAGAAAGGGAAGTTCCTTGGCTCCCTCCATAGTGAGCTGTTGCCCTGCTGCTTTCACTCCACCGCTGAGACAGTGCCTATGGCTACCTTGAAATTGCAGTTCCTGGAGTTCAGTGATTATCTATTTTAAATGAAAAAACACATCAGTAAGATTCGAGAGCTCCTGGTGTGGAGAAAAATCAGAAGACAAAAGCCTGGAGGGTTCAGGAAGTAAGGCCATTTTTAATAAGAAAAACAACACTATTTCTAAGTGTCCTGGCTTTGTGGGGGGAGAGGAGGAAAGAGGGCAAAACTGAGGACAAGAAAGATTGATTTATGTTTTTTTCCACAATCTGGGATTGGCACTCCTGCACTGTGTTCCAAAATGCCAAGTGGTATCCAAGAAGCTTCCTCCTGCATGCTTTGGCTTTGTATGTATAGGATGGAACTCGACATGAAGAACGTATTTTCCCATCGTTAATAGTCTGCACAGTGCAAATGAGAGAACTGGCTTTTCCTGCTGTCTTGCATGCAGGGTCAGAGACAGCCAATAGGATAGGGTATTTCCCTTGTGTATCTAGAAACACTGCTCTAAAAGACATGTCAGAAGCATCATTTTAGCTGTTCCCTAATGTGCATTTAATAATTATCTGATAAGCTGCTTTTTTTCCAGTGCTGTTAGTTTGTTTGAACACAGCATTTTGAGGGCCACAGACATTTTTCTCTTTGTTGACTCATTAGCACCAAAATGCCAGTTCTAAAAGGCCTTTCAGAAAAGACCAAGGGAAAAAAGGGAAAGATTAGCTATCTGCAGACAGTGAAAGCAGATAATTAAGAGGGTATGTCAAAGCACAGATTTGGTGGCTATGATAGATCTTAAAAAACCAATTACAAATGTGACTAGAGAAGAGGAAATTATTTTGGATAAGAAAGAAAAAAATGCTGGAAATATAAAAAGCTGTTACGCTCAACTTTCTTCAATATAAGAAGAAAAATGACAGAATTTGTTTATTTGTATTTCTTATAAAGATTTCCTTGACCTTTTTGTTTAGTCTTTTTGCCCAAGGAGGTTGTGGCTGCTCCATCCCTGATAATGTTCAAGGCCAGGTTGGATGGGGCTCTGGGCAACCTGGTCTGGTAAGAAGTGTCCCTGCCCATGGCAGGGGGTTGGGACTGGGTGATCTCTGAGGACCATTCCAATCCAAACCAGTCTATGATTCTATCATTCAAAAGATAACTACAATAATCTTGAAAGCAATCAGGTTTTACACAAAAAGACCTAAACAATATAGAGAAAATAATTCCAGAATGTAGGATGTCATCCTCTGTAATACACTAGAAAATGTATATGGTTGCTAGAAAAATGGGGAGGGATTCCTTATCAGGGAGTGTAGTAATAGGATGAGGGGTAGGAGTTTTAAACTGAAAGAGGGTAGATTTACATTAGATATAAAAAATACATTTTTCTGTAAGGATGGTGAGACACTGGAGCAGGTTGCCATGAGAAGTTGTAGATGTTCCCTCCCTGGAATATTTCCATGACATCTTGAAAGGAGCTTGAGTAACAATCTAAAGATGTCTATGTTCATGGCAGTGGGGTTGGAACAAGATAATCTTTAACGTTCCCATCCAACTCAAACTGAATAAACCCCACAAAACCCACCTTCAAAGAGGATGTCAGAAGTTTGTTCACAGAATCACAGAACATTAGGGATTGGAAGGGACCTTCAAAGATCATCTAGTCCAATCCCCCTGCCACAGGAGGATCACCTAAACCCAGCCGCACAGGAACATGTCCAGGTGGGTTTTAAATGCCTCCAGAGATGGAGACTCCAAAACCCCCCTGGGCAGCCCATTCCAGAGTTCCATCACCCTCATCGTGAAGAAATTCCTTCTCATATTGATGTGGAACCTCTTATGTTCCAACTTACACCCATTGCCTTTTGTCCTATCACTAGATGACATTGAGAAGAGCCTGGCTCCATTCTCCTGACACCCACCCCTCACATATTTATAAACATTAATGTGGTGACCTCTCAGTGTCCTTTTTTCCAAGCTAAAGAGACCCAGCTCCCTCGGCCTTTCCTCATAAGAGAGGTGTTCTACTCCTTTCATCATCTTTGTGACTCTGTGCTGTGTCCTTCCTGAACTAAGGGGCCCAGAACTGGTCACAATATTCCAGATGCAGTCTCACCAGGGCACAGTAGAGGTGGAGGAGAACCTCTCTTGATCTACCAACCACCACACTTCTAATGCACCCTAGGATGCCATCGACCTTCTTGGCCAATAGGGGACATTGCTAACTCATGGTCGTCTGCTCTCCACCAAGACCCCCAGGTCCCTCTCTCCGACACTGCTCTCCAATAGGTCAGTCCCCAAGCTATACTGGTATGTGGGATTGTTCTTGCCCAGATGTCAGACTTGCCCTTGTTATAGTTCATGCAATTTCTCCCTGCCCAGATCTCTAGCCTGTCCAGGTGGGATATCTGGTAGGCTGACTGGGGCAAATGCCAACATTTTAGTACAGCAATGAGCCATTTAGTGTCCATGATATGTCACCATTCACTATTCTGAAGTTACAAATTAGTGTATAATCTGATTGATCAGTCCCTCAGATAAGCTTTATGAAATTAACTTCTATTTTCAGCATAACTGTCACAAGTTGAAGTTATTTCTTCCCCTTGTCACTTCTTTGTGTTTTTATGCTGCAGAAGACATGGTAAAACAGAATACAACATTAAATACAATTTCTTAAAACAAAAGAGTTTGACCTCATGTCTTGTGTGGTCAGGTAGGCTGGGAAGAGACAATTTGCTTAGAAGTTTATTTGATTTGCAGTCAGTCCTGACAATGCAATATACCTATCTGTAAAAAGTCTAGGTAGTCCGTGGATCTTTGAGAGCCTAGGATAACTCTGTAGTTATGACAGCATGTATGAGTTTTAATTCAATTAGCAACTGCACTCTCTGTTATGGAACCAAACACAATAAAGCCTTTAAACCCCACAATGATCACATTTGGCCCTCAGAAGGCAAAGAAAATAAGGATTTCCTCAGCTTTAACCAAAGCATATGATCACTCCAACACATTGGCTATTTGAGTTGGAGAAAGAGAAAGACTTTTTCTTCTATTATGCATGTGTGCAAACTTATCTGAAAGTAGGATACTTTGA
>JAOXOE010029210.1:0-14823 GCA_028565055.1 Phoeniculus purpureus
TTGGCCGTACGAAAAGGTCACGGAAGGAGCAGAAAGAACACGTCAGACAGTACGTTATGATCTCACGGCAGAACCATCCGCCCCCTGCGGCGGGGGGGAGGGGTGCGGGGTTGCTCGCGCAGAGCTGCGGGGTTTAAATTATTGAATTGTTTTAGTTCTGTTGTTGCGGCTGTTGCTGCCGGTTGGGGGGAGGGGAGGAGGGGGGTTGTTTTGTTTTTTATAGCCCGGGAAACAAAGAAATAAAAATAAGTCCTGCTCCGTCCCTCCTCCACTCGGCGGCCCCCCGCGCAGACGCTGCGCAAAGTTCCCGCCCCTCCCCACACTGCCCAATCAAGAAATAGTGCGAGACGGAGTGACAGCGCCTTTGGCCAATGGGCAGCGCCGAGACGCAGACGGACGGGCAACGTGGCCAATGGCAGCGTCAGGAAGTCGATGCCGCCCCGCGCTGCCGAGTAATCCGCCTACATGTTTGATTGACGGCCAGGAGAGCAAAGCAAGAAGAAGAGTTCTGGAATTGATCGCTCGTGGACCAATCGCTGTGCGAGTTCTGTTCTAGTCCCACCTGCTGTCCTTCTGGGATGGTTCCCGCCCCAGGTTGAGATCGACAGCCAGACTGGCCAATGTAAGAGAGGAATCAAAGTAAAAGGACAGCTCAGCTATCCACTCGGAAACGGAAGAGGGAGGATCCAATTTCCTCTGTCACCAGAGCACTGAGGTACCGCCCCTCACGCTTGATTGGCAGCCCCGCTGGCAAATAGCCTGTCTGGACAGGAAGTGATAAATCCTAGGGGCGAGGGTAAGCGGAGGCAGCCGGTGGCTGCCCCGCACCTGGCCCAGTGCTGACAGCTCAGCAGACGATAAACCTTCCCCTTCATAGTGACTGCCAGGCTTCCCCAGCCAATAAAGAACGCAGGCAACACAGTGATAAGCGACCGGACCAATCGTGAGTCAGGAAGTGGCGAGGGCGGGACGACTTGGCCTCTCTTTCCTCAATCGGGCCAAAGACGGACGGTAGCTGGAGATCGGCCAATCAGAGGCCAGAAGGGGAGCCAGGATTTGGCCAATGGGAGGCCAGTCCCTAAGGGAGGCCTGTCGGGTGGGGCGGCTGTTCAGCCAATGGGAGGCGGGAGGCGGGGAGATCCCGCCGCCGTCCGGGGCTGCCTAGTCACGGCCGAGGCCCGCCCCGTCCCTTGGGCCCTCCGGTTCGAGGCTCGGGCCCGGCAACTGGCGCCTGTGCAGGTCCTGTGGGAGTCGCGAGGAAGCCGAGCGTCTGCCCCGGGGTTGAGGGAGGCCAGGCTAGGCCTGATCCCAACCCCTCGCTCACCTTTCACCTGACAAAACCATGATGGTGCCTCTCAGGGCTGCCTGGACTTCTCCAGCCTCACCCAGGGCTGGGCACTGGGGGCCTGGCAGGCCTTTGTGGGCCTAACAGGCCTCCCTGAGCTGGGCTGAGTGTGAGCAGTGAGGCTCCATATGGCCATTTTTATCCTCTGGTACAGAGGAGTAGCTGTGAGGCCGGTGTTGCCCTCATTTCAGGTGATGAGGACATTTTGCTGGTAGTGGAGCTCCAATTTAGAAGCTGTTTTGTAGTTTGTCAAGTATGGGGTTACTGAGCTCAAGTTGTTCTGTTTGAGGGAGTTTGTGCTGGAAATCTGAGCATCAGTGTGACGTGGCATGGAATCACAGAGTGGTTTAGGCTGGAAGTGACCTTTAAGGTCGTCCAGTCCAACCATGAAACCAACTGTTCCAACCCACTCTAACTCTAGTCTCTGAGCTCCAGATCTCCATGACGTTGGTCAGGGGTTAGAAGAGGCTGCCCAGGAAGGGGGGAAGTCGCCATCCCTGGAGGGGTTCAAACACTAAGTAGCTACAGCCCTGGGAAACAGTGGGCAGAGTGGGTGGTGATTGGACTGAACAGTCTTAGAGGTCTCTTCCAACTTTAATGATGCTGTGATTTTTTTTTTTAAACACAGCCAGGAATGGCGATTCAGCACCCTGGGCAGCCTGTTCCAAGGCCTGAGCTTAGAAGAACTGCTGAATTTCAGATTGTACAAAGTCGCTGACTTGGTTTGCTGTTTTACGGCTGAAATGTAAAGTCTGTAATAGGGTATTTGACTGGATGTAGGGGATCCTGCTGTGGCAGGGAGATTGGACTGGATGATCATTCGAGGTCCCTTCTAATCCCTAATGTTCTGTGATTCTGTGAAGGTGAAGATGCAGACCTTTCAGAGATGGCTTGAATAAACAACTATTGTTACCATGTAGGTTGGATTTGCAGGAGGAATGTCCTAAAATATACTGAACTGGAGTTTTTCTGCCTGAGTGTTAATCTGATACAGATTTCTGTCACCAGCAGGTGGCTTTCTACCCGTTTGCATGTCACTATCTCAAACCCCAGCACTCTATTTGAAATGGCTTCGAAGTGGAGAATCTGAGGCACAGTTACAGTACTTGAGTATCCTGGACTTCCTGAGCAAAGAGGCTTCAGTTTTCCAAAAGCACAGTGAACACTGAGAAGGTATTAATGTTCATTTTCATAAACTGTCTTAAATAACCTAACAGTCTTAGCTAGTAAATTATTAGGTCTGCTCTTAGGGATCTACTGATGCCAGTTAGCTTCTACCACCACAGCCCTGCTCATGGGCCCAAAATGTTCACTCCAGTAGCTTCTGTTTTAAAAAAAACAACTGAAAAAATCCTGTTCCTTAGCAAAATGCTGAGAACCCGTAAGGTAACAGGTAGCCACAGTAGGAGTTGAGATGCTTCTGAACATCCGAATTACAAAATCAGGAGGGTGTGGGTCTGTGGTTGGGTTCTCTATTAAAGGCCTGTAGCACCCTGAACTGTGCTGTCTGCCTGCTGCCTCCCATTCAGGGGATTTCCAAGGTCTTCCAGAGTGTTCACCATAGCTGTTTCTGTAGCCATAGGATGAACAATGGACCAACCTCACAAGTAACTGATGTGGGAAATGCTACCTCACCTTTACCTATCTAGAGAATCTCAGTTACCTGTGTTGGGTTGGACTCACCATGTGTGAGAAGGTTTTGGAGGATGTGGGTATAGAACTATGCTCTCACCAACCCAAGAATCACACTGAGAATCTCATCAAGATATTACCTGACTTTTACAGGAAGGGACTTGGGTCTAGGATGAATACAAGCAACATAAATAAAACAGGGGTTTGCATAGACTTCAGCATCCTGGTCTTACGAGTCCACATTCTTCTTTACAGAATCCCAGAATGACTGAGACTAGAAAAGCCTTCTCATCTCATCTCATCCAGTCCAGCCCAGGACCTCAGATCACCTCATAAGCCACACCAGGGCACTAAGGGCCACAGCCAGGCTGTCCTTCAACACCTCCACGGATAGGGACTCCAGCACTGCCCTCGGCAGTCAATCGCAGGCTCTGATCACCCTTTCCATGAGGAAGGGCTTCCTGACATCCAACCTAACCCTCCCCTGGCAGCTTTAGGCCCTGCCCTCTCATTGTGGTTCTGGGTGCCAAGGAGAAGAGCCCAACCCCCACCTGACTATTACCTCCCTTCAGGGAGTTGTAGAGAGGGAGAAGGTCCCCCCTGAGTTTCCTCCAGGCTAAACACTCTCAGCTTCCTCTCACTTGGCTGCTATATAAGGCTCAGCAGCAGCCAAAGGCCCATCTGGATGGTGTCCCAGGGCCAGCTCAGTGCTGCCAGCTGGTATGTCTGTGCTCACGAGTACTTTCAGAGTTCAGTCCACAGCAGTTGTGATAAGTTGAGGCTCCTGACATAACACAGATAAGGAACTGTTCCTTGCTGACGCCTCTCAGGCTTTTTATCTCCCTGAGTTTTTATTGCTGCCCCTTCACACCTCATTTTGTATTGGTTTGATGTAACTGGAACATTTTTATAGACAAAACTATTAATGTGCTTGTGCTTCACGTGGTCTAGGGCACAATGCCTGCTAACTACCGCAGCTTCCGAACCGGAATGCCCTGGCTCCTCCTTTGTCTGCAAGCTCTTTTAATTGTCTTTTTTTACTTTTTCTTCTCAGGAGATGATGGTAGTCACATACAATCTTACCCAGGTAAGACTGGCTATGAAGGGAAGGGTTAATCTCTGCTTTTATTTGGCATTGCATGGGGAAGGAATTGAGCAGCTTTGGGGATTTGTTGGTGAGAAGTAGATTATTTTTGCTGCCCTTTGAGTACCCTGCCTTGCCCTGTATCATGTATATTTATTGATGTCAAGGCAATGACGGTGAAGAAGACAAAAGTGATGCTAAAATAGTCCGGTTTCTGCTGCCTGTTTGTGGTGAACTTGACTTCTCTGAGCTTAACAACCTTCTGAGGGCAGGCACTGCTCTCTAAGTGCTTTCCTCTGTGAGATCTTGCAATTGTGCCAGGAAGAGT
Organism: Phoeniculus purpureus; assembly: GCA_028565055.1. NCBI lineage: Eukaryota > Metazoa > Chordata > Aves > Bucerotiformes > Phoeniculidae > Phoeniculus > Phoeniculus purpureus. The sequence continues at coordinate 4,390 of JAOXOE010029210.1, forward strand.
TCAGGATGGCAGTGTTATCCATCTGAATGCTTGATGTCCCCCATTACTCTGCCCTGGTGAGACCACATCTGGAATCTTGTGTCCAGTTCTGGGCACCTCAGTTCCAGAAGGACACAGAGCTGCTGGAGAGAGTCCAGCACAGAGCCACAGGGATGATGAAGGGAGGGGAGCATCTCCCTGATGAGGAAAGACTGAGGGAGCTGGGGCTCTTGAACTTGGAAAAAAGGAGCCTGGGGGTGACCGCATGAATGTTGATGAATATGGAAAGGGCAGTTGTCAGTAGGATGGAGCCAGGCTCTGCTCAGGGGCACCCACTGACAGGACAAGGGGCAATGAGTGTGAGCTGGAGCAGAGGAGGTTCTACATCAATATGAGAAGGAACTTTTCTCAGTGAGGGTGACAGAGCACTGGAAGGGGCTTCCCAGGGGGTTGTGGAGTCTCCTTCTCTGGAGACGTTTAAAACCCTCCTGGATATGTTCCTGTGCCACTGGATCTAGGGGATCCTGCTGTATCAGGGGGATTGGACTGGATGATCTTTAGAGGTCCTTTCCAATCTCTAACATTCTGTGATGCTGTGATTCTATGAAATGAAGTGAATACACCAGGAGTAAGAGTTTCAATATATTCTGGAAATGTATTTCACTTCTGGCCTTTTCCATCCCTGCAGCTTTTCAAGATGTCAACCACATGGTGGTTTTTGGATTTGGCTTTTTCTTGGTGTTTCTGCGAAGATACGGGTTCAGCAGCACTGCATTCAACCTCCTCATGGTCGCACTTGGTGTCCAGTGCTCTGCGCTGGTAGAGCCTAATTTAGGTCTCCTCCTTCAAAGACAGAAAGAAAGTCATCTGCAAAGGTAATTAGTTTGTGTGAGAACTGGAGCATCTAGTGCTGATTGGCCCTATGTGGAGAATAACAAGGATAACGCCCTGTTAAATGGACCTGTTTGCAGATCAGCACTGCCATATTTGCAGCCATTCTAGAGAGCTTTGGGGGTTTTAGTGCATTTTACTGTCTGTGATTCTTTCTTTGTTGGGCCTGGTGCGGTCCTGATACTGAACTATTTTGTTTCTTTTGGTGCAGAATAAAGAAGGCTGCTATGAGTGTGACTGCAGTGATCATCTCCACCGGAGCAGTTCTTGGGAAGGCAAACCCTGTGCAGTTAATTCTGATGACAATTGTGGAGATTATAGGTTTCCATCTGAGCAGATGTCTCAACATGTACTTCCTGCAGGTACTGCCGCGTGGTTTCCAGGCACATGGCGGGGGAAACGTCACTGGGAGTTTGGAACGTTGCCTTTGGCTGGTTCGTTAGTGCTCTGCCGACAGGAACATCGCTGTGTTTTATCTTGTCCTGGTTAGATTGTGGCTCTGTTTTCATTAAGAAGTGAAGTCTGACTTTGGGACTGGACTTCTTAATCTCCAAACCTTCAGTCTGGAAGATTTCCAGTGTGAATAGTGCAGCAGCCCAGTCCAGATGGCAGAGTCATACCTTAGTGTAGAATATAAACACCCCCCCAAACTCTCTGTGTGTTAATTGTGGGTTTCTGAGATGCACTGAATCCACCTAAGTTAATCTCACATAAAGAACTGATGCATAAAGTGAAGGACTGTGAAAATAAATTGCTTGTAGGACGGTTACCTGAGCAACTGTATCAGGAACTGCACCAAAGGCTTCCTGTGGCCTGAAATAAACCACCAGTGTGATTCCTCTGTTGCTACAGGTTTCAGAGGAGGTCAGCATGATGCACGTTCTTCTGTTTGGAGCTTACTTTGGTCTGGCATTTTCCTCACGCTTCTTGGAGCCATTGCCAAGGTCTGAGAAGAACAGGAGCACCCCCAAGTCGGATTTACTGTCAGTGTTGGGTGAGGCAGTTGCTTTGATGTCTCAGTTGGAAAAAGATATTGCTGTGAGTGCACAAGGAAGGTTTGGGGGGAGCTTCTGCATCCAAAATGTAGGTCTGGGTGCAGCCAAGCACAGGAAACTTCTGCTGTGGTTTGTGGTGACTCTCAGCATGATTCCTACCAGCCCCATAAGCCACTCTTACACCTGCTGTGGCCCAGTTTGTTTTAGTCAAGCTCAGCATGAGGGCTAGGCCAGGTTAACTCTTCTCTCTCACACCTAAGTTGTATCCTTTGGGCTTTCTGAGGTGAATGCACCAAAGCTGAGGTCATAACACAGTACTTACAGTTCCCAGCTAGGGCTGAGGCTCAATTTTGTTTTGCAAGGTGCTGCACAGAGATATAAAAACGCAGTCCCTGCCTACTAATGTAAATGAAAAGATAAAAGCCTGATGAAGGGTGGGGAATATGTTACAGACGAGTAAGGATCTGAGTACTGATAGGTTGGGTGTATGGAATTTCCACTCTTTTTCTTAAGCAATTGGTTTTCTTTATTATCTTGACTTCTGCTCTCTAACTGCTACCGGCTGAACTGAGATCTTTCTGCAACAGCCCACAGAGTCTAATTCTCAGTTGGTCTTCACCCAGTTGGGGGACACAGACACATGAATGATGCTCTTTTGAGTCTCTGGAGTTCTTGCTTTGCTGGAGAGTTCAAGGAGATCAGTAATTTAACTCTTCAAGACACTGTTAAGCCTTCACTGTAATTGAAGTGCAGCTTGCTCCCAGCAAGGCTTCCTATTCAGGTTGATTTTATTGCCATGGCTTGAACAATTCCTGCGGTAGCCTGGGTAGAAAGGAGCAACTGAGCAGCCAAATTCCTCCTAGTTCCTTTTTATATCCTGCTTCTGAGGGCTCTGTGAAAGGTGCTGAGGTCTTCGCCTGTGTTTGGATGCATGTTGTGACAGTTTTATTTCCACAGCTGAGCAGAAACTCACGACAATATTCCAGTAACATTAGTAGACTCTTTTTTTATTTACACTTTTTTCATGAGGTGGGTCTCTTTAACTTTGAAAAAAGGAGACTGAGATGTGACGCCGTGAATGTTGATCAATATGGAAAGGGCAGGTGTCTGGAGGATGAAGCCAGGCTCTGCTCAGGGTCACCCAGTGATAGGACAAGGGGCAGCGGGTGTGAGCTGGAACAGAGGAGGTTTGGTTCCACATCAATATGAGAAGGAACTTCTTCCCAGTGAGGGTGCCAGAGCCCTGGAAGGGGCTGCCCAGGTTGGTTGTGGAGTTTCCTTCTCTGGAGATGTTTCAAACCCACCTGGCCATGTTCCTGTGCAACTTGGTCTAGGGGATCCTGCTGTGGTGGGGGGATTGAACTGGATGATCTTTCGAGGTCCCTTCCAATCCCTATTGTTCTGTGGTTCTGTGACTAATTACCTAATCCATGGGAATAAGGTTGGCACAATACAGACCATTCCACCGGACCTCACTGCCACCACAGGTTTTGAATTGCCTAAACAGCCTGGTCTGTCCAAGAGCTGCAGGTTATCACTGCCTTGGTGCACGGAAAGGGTGGAAATTAGTAATGGAAATTGAATTTCAAGGAGCCAAGATAAGTTTGCATGAAAGCAGTAGCTACCAGAGTTGCTAGAAGCTGGGTTTGGCCATTTTGCTTTACGGTGACAGTGTCTGTGTCACCTCTTAACTGACTTGAACAAGAGCACTTCGAATTTCAGCTCGATTGCACGAGGCTCTGGTACCTCTGTGGCACAAAGAACAGAGCATTCACTGTGGAAGTTGACTGGACAGCAAAAAATAATGAGTGGATGAGGCAAAATGACCTGCTGCTTGTTTGTGTGGGCTGTGCACTGGGCAGCTCGGGGAGCAGAGGTGCCAAGCATCATGAGTGAGGCCAGCTACTCCCCTCTGCTGGCTGGAATTTGGCCCGTGCCTGTGTACCCACATACGGGAAATAGAACTGCCCAGCAGGGAGCTCCTTTTATAGAGGTTGACATTCCTAAACCCTGACAATCAGGGCCTGGCTCATAGAAGCAGAAGAACCTGTTCTCACTCCCATGGTTAGTGAAGCCGCTGTGGTCATGGAAGTTGACACTGTGCAGTGACCTTCCAGAAGGAATGTGAGTTATTCTTTTGGACCCTATAGCCACTTGGTAGAGCCCTCTTTCACAAACAGCAAGAAAGTTGAGCTGTTGCAACTGGTTTGGTGAAGTCCCATCACCTCACCTCTAGCTATTGGTATTTAGCCCTCCTTTGGAATCCCAGTAGAATCACACAGAATCACAGAACATTAGGGATTGGAAGGGACCTCGAAAGGTCATCCAGTCCAATCCCCCTGCCAGAGCAGGATCACCTAGACCAAGTTGCACAAGAACATATCCAGGCGGGTTTTAAACGTCTCCAGAGAAGGAGACTACACAACCCCCCTGGGCAGCCTGTTCCAGTGCTCCATCATCTTCACCATGAGTAAGTTCCTTCTGGTATTTATATGGAACCTCCTATGTTCTAGCTTAGGTAGAGAGAGTTCTGTTCCTACAACCTTGTTCATCCTTGTTTTGTCATCGAACCCTGACAGGAGTCAACACAACTGGTACAAAGATAATAAACACTTCAGGGTCACTTTGGGTTTCTCTATATCACAGAACATTAGGGATTGGAAGGGACCTCGAAAGATCATCTAGTTCAATACACATGAACTGTTTTCCTCCTCAGTTTTTCATCGTCTCTTAGAATTACAGAATCATAGAAAATACCCTTGGGATTATCTTGCAACTGCTTTGAACAGTTATTCCCAGTTCCATGAGAAGGAGCAGAAATGTTGGCCAAGGAGCAAGTCCCTGGTGCCTGTGTGCAACAGGCAGGATGCTGATTGCTTGGAAATCAGCAGGGGAATTGTTCCCACTTGTCTCTGAACCAGCATTAAAGGGGGGGATAAACAGGGCAAAACTGATGTCAGGAGTGGTGTTGAAAAGAGCATCCTGCCCTCAGCACTGCAAAGGGGAGCAGAGCTGCAGTCTGCCCCGTGTTTGTACAGAGGGTAACAATTCACAGCGCAGCCAGCCCTGAGAGCTAGGCCAGCAGGTTCCCCAACACACAGCTGTAATGTCAGTGTGGGAATGGCACTGAATGGTCTGGAGCCCTCCAGAGAAACCCTGGGATGAAGTCCCTGTGGTTTACAGCGGGTAATGACTGTCACTTGTCTTTCTTTCTCCAAGGTACCCTCTTTCTCTGGGTATTCTGGCCCAGCTTCAATGGTATAGTGGGTGGGCAGCTCCATGTGAAAGTGATCTACAACACATACTTTGCCCTCGCAGTGAGCGCTGTGACTGCCTTCCTGTTGTCTGCTCTGACCACAAAGGACGGGAAATTCAGAATGGTAAGGCAGGAGACAAAATTGCTGTGTGGAGGAGGTATTACACGACCGCAGAATCATTCGGGTTGGAAAATACCTCTAAGATCATCAAATCCAACTGTATTTTTCTGTTTAGCTTAGCATTGCACTGAAAGTGTAGTAGCTCTTCAGTATAAACCAGTGTGGGTTGTCAGCCACAGAATCATCAGTAGTCTCCCAAGCAGAATGCTGAAGCTGTAACTTAAAAATTAGGTTATCTCTGTGGTTTACTGTATAAAGAAGCCTAAATTCACCTGAGTGAGATCACACTTGCATGATGATTGCAGTCTGTGACATTAGGCTGATGCCCAGGAGCCAGCAATTGTGCCCTTGTGGCCAAGAAGGCCAGTGGCATCCTGGGGTGGGATAGAAGGGCTGTGGTTAGTAGGTCCAGAGACATTCTCCTCCCCCTTTACTCTGCCCTGCTGAGACCACATCTGGAATCTTGTGTCCGTTTCTGGGCCCCTCAGTTCCAGAAGGACACAGAGCTACTGGAGAGAGTCAGTGCAGAACCAGGAGGACGATGAAAGGAGTGGACCATCTCCCTGATGGGAAAAGGCTGAGGGAGCTGGGTCTGTTCAGCTGGAGGAGATTGAGGGGCGATGTTCCATAAATATGGAAAGGGTGGGTGTCAGGAAGATGGAGCCAGGCTCTGCTCAGATGTGTCCAGTGATAGGACAAGGTCCAGTGGGGATAAGCTGGAGCAGAGAAGGTTCCATGGAAACATCAGGGGAAACTTCTTCCCAGTGAGAGTGACGGAGCCCTGGCACAGACTGCCCAGAGAGGTTGTGGAGTCTTCTGCTCTGGAGACCTTCAAACCCCCTTGGATGTTCCTCTGTGATCTGTCCTAGGGGATCCTGCTCTGGCAGGGGGGTTGGACTGGATGATCCCTGGAGGTCCCTTCTAACCCCCTGACACTGTGTGGTCTGGTGACCTTCTATGATGACTGAATTCTCACTCTGTGTTTTTGCTGTTACAGACCCACATCCACAGTTCAGTACTGGCCGGTGGGATCGCTGTTGGCTACTCTGCACTCAGTATTGATTATCCTTGGATTGCCATGATTTTGGGGCTGCTTGCCAGTGTGATAAGTGTATTGGGGTCTCACTGTTTACAGGTAATACTCAAAACCTGCAGTTACCTTTTGGATAAGCTGTATAAACATATTTTCCAATATAGGGTGGCAGGAGGGAGACTTCTCTTTCAGAGAAATCAAAACTAGGAAACTCCAAGTCTTTTGAGCAGACACAGGGCTGCAACTTGCAAGCCCAACCTTTGTTTTCTCGGTTTGCAGCTGGCAAAATGCTCTTAGCAATCTGTTTTACTTTTCTTCTTCGCAGAAATGCTTGTACCCTCTTCTGAGATTTCATGATGCCACTGGAGTTCATTTCACTTTTGGCTTGCCTGCTGTGCTTGGAGCTGTTGCTGAGGTCATTCTCCTACTAATAAAGAACTGGACTCATTTACCAAGGTACATAAATTCTTGCTCTTAAATAATAAGCTGAGCTAGTCATCATTGTAAGGTGCCCTGAGAAGAGTTCTCACTTGTAGGGAAAGCCTGATCATCATCATCACCAATCAACCATTTCAGACCTTGAGATAATCTCTGAAGTCCCCAAAAGACTTTCAGAGTTAGATCAGATGTTGGGTGAAAACCTGGATAGGAGCTTTGGTCCTGTTTTCTATCTCTCCTTCTGTCTGATATTAAATGCAGCAGACAAAGGAGATGAAGGTTAGGGGTGTGCAACCTTCTAAGACTCATTTTGGCTTTTGTGAGGATGTTTTGAGCAGCAATCAGCGTTTTTCTTCCGATCAAGGCTTTAACTGTGAGTCAGGAGCAAGGGACCCATTGAGATTAAAGCCAGTCTGGACACTGAGCTGGCAGATGTTCTTGAGGAGATCCCCTACAGAACCTGAAGGGCTCAGTTAAGGATTCTCCATCTGCTGTTTTGATCCGACACCTCATTTTGCCAATCAAGCTCCTGCTGTCATACAAGAAGTTCCCTGGTTTCCTCTGTTTGCACTGGAATGAATCTCAGGGCAGCAGGGGGGTGGTACACTTCTCATCGTGGAATCAAGGGAATGAAGTTTCAGTATCACACTGATGGTTTGTGAAGTCTGTATCAGGCTTCTGAAGGATCTCTTCAAGCATCTGCAGGGAGATTTGAGAACAATGGAATGTTTCTGTGAGTTTTGTGCAGCGAAATGATGTTCAGATGCTGGTTCATTCAGTCTTGATGCTAAATTCAGCAACTGTGAGATGTGAATCACTTGTTTTGCTTTTCAGTCTGGGTGATCTGGTCATGGTTCACGTCGGCGCCATCTCTCTGACCATCAGCATTGCCTTGCTATTAGGTTTCGCTACAGGTCAGTACAGAAAAGCTTGTTTCAGTGATGCCTTCCTCAGTTCCTCGGGGCACAGTATCACCTCCCTGCAGCCCTTCCAGGAAGAGGGCTTGATTAAACCCAGTCCTGGTTTAAACTGGACAAAGCCGCAGTTTAACTGGGGCTCTGAAGTGTGTTTTTTACAGGTAAAATATTTCTAGGTGAAGCCACGGGAAATGCCAGGGACTCTCCAAAGGCGCTCCTAGTGCAGAAGAGATGTAGTCAACATAAATAACCCAGTAGCACAAATTCATCGGTGAAGTTTATTTGAGCAGATGCTCAACAGGTGTCTGCGAATTTCAGGCAGGAGATGTGTGAGGAGGAGAATATTTTAACATTTGGATGTTGTCTTAGTGACAGAAAAAGGCTGTCTAGGACTCCTCACTTTTTACACCTGTTGGTCTAAAGCTGCCGAGTTTGAGGAGCATCAGAGCCCTGCACCAACCCTTTGATCAGTGGTGGTTTGAGAGCTTCAGAGCTCATGTGTTTCCCATGTGACCTTCTGGTTTCTGGCAGCTGCTGGTTTTCTGTTGCTGTTCATCCTGCCTTGAGTAACAGAGAAGTGGCGGGTGAGAAGTGCTGGGAAATAGACTCTAAAACAACCTTTTTTTTGGTGCTTCAATAGATCAGATGGCCAATCACATTCTGGGCTGGAGATCAAAAGATCTGTGGCCAGCAGATCAAGAGAGGTGATTCTGCCCCTCTACTCTGCCCTGCTGAGACCTCACTGGGAGTGTTGTTTCCAGTTCTGGAGCCCCCAGCACAAGAAGGATGTAGACAGACTGGAGCGTGTCCAGAGGAGGGCCACTAACATGATCAGGGGAATGGAGCATCTCTCATATGAAGACAAGCTGAGAGAGTTGGAGCTGTTCAACCTGGAGAAAGAATGCTCTGGGGGGACCTTCTTTTGACCTTCCAGTACCTGAGTGGGGCAGAGGAAGGTCTTTTCAGAAGGATTTGTATGGACAGGACAAGGAGCAGTGGGTTCAAGCTGGGAAGGGAGAGATTGAGGCTGGATATTAGAAACAAGTTCTTCAGTGTGAAGGTGGTTGATGTCTGCAATGGGCTGCCCAGGGAGGTGGTGGGGGCCCCATCCCTGAAGTCATTGAAGGTCAGGCTTGATGAGGCTCTGAGCAACCTGACCTAGGCAGAATTGTCCCTGTTTAGGGAGGTTGGACTAGAGGTCCCTTCCAGCCTAGAACATTCTATGATTCTGTGATCAGAAACTTTAGCGTTGCCTTCAATGTAGTGAAGAAGTCGAGATGATCCAGCAGGTTTTTAAAAATTCTAGTAAAATAATAAAAAATTTAATGTTTAAAGATTTAAAAGTCCAGACACTTCACTCTGAAATCCCAAGGTATCAGCCCAGTTGATTTATGTTCACAGACATTTTTCATGCAAGAAGTTAATCAGGTTTTATTAGCTTCTATTTCATAGGGTTTTACTGAGATTAATCCATTTTTAACAACACAAACCCTCACCCTGACAAGATTCCCTCTTTGTATTTTAAGGTCAACTTGATTAAAGGGGCTTGGCTGAAGCTTTTAGTTCTGGATTTGCATTTTGATCTGTGATATCTGGATGTCTCTTACCAGTTACACACAATCCCTCCCCACTTTTCACACTATAGATGTTTATTTTGGGTATGTGTGTGTTTTTACGAATAGGTTTCATCTTAAACCTCAGACTGTTTAAGACCATCCCTACCCCAAAGTACTTTGAGGACCAGTGTTACTGGGAGGTAAGTTTTAACATGTCGGGGTGTCTGTAGCGCCTTATTGGCCTCGATACAGAATTCTTGGGGTTTGAATTAGAAACTAAAAGGGGTTGTTGCATTTCACAGTGGGGTTTGGATCCCTTCTTTGTCACAACCTGTTCCCACAGCTGATTCAGAACCTGAGTGTTAGAAATGCTGGGAGTTGTTGGTGGGCTCGGGGATAAACCTGAAATGGTCTGGTTTGTTGTAGCATAGAATTGTCAGGAGGATGGAGCCAGGTTCTTCTCAGTGTCATCTAATATTAGGACAGGGGCAGTGGGTGTGAGCTGGAACAGAGAAGGTTCTACATCAATCTGAGAAGGACCTTCTTCCCATTGAGGGTGACAGAGCACTGGAAGGGGCTGCCCAGGGGGTTTGTGGCGTCTCCTTCTCTGGAGATGTTTCAAACCCACCTGGCCATGTTCCAGTGTGACTGGATCTAGGGGATCCTGCTGTGGCAGAGGGATTGAACTGGCTGACCTTTCAAGGTCCCTTCCAATTCCTAATGTTCTGTGATTCTGTGAATTAATCTGAAATGCTCAGATTCCCTGGGGGAATCCCTAGGGGATTGACAGCCCAGGCCACTGTTACAGACACAGTCCCAGGAGACCTGAGCAGCATCTAGGAGATTTTCTAAAAATCTATGGATTTTTAGAAGCCAGTGGGGTGGAACTGACCCATCTCTTGGCCTTCAAGGCTGCAGAGTGGCTCCTCAGCCTGATGCTCATCACTGTGCTGTCTCTGAATTCCAGAAAATAAAAGTAATGGATAAAAAGAAGTTTCTAATCAGGTTTTGTGCTGTCTTTTTCCTATGGTGATTTGACACATAAAATCCTCTGACACAAGAATGTTTGTCTTCACAGTTTCCCCATTTGGCTGTTGGGTACTGAAGAGAGAAACCCAGACGGCAGACGTGACCAAGCTAAGCTTTTCCTGTTTGTCACTAGAGAAAACAAAGGGTTCAAAAAAGGGTCAAAAGAGAACTACTTTGGAGTTAACTGTCAGTCTCAAGAGAGTCCAAAAGATGCACAAA